>CM071851.1:20603792-20803459 GCA_036507275.1 Sicyos edulis | reverse complement strand
GTTATAAATCGTGGCCAACTCTCTTTGCTCGATCATAACTCTCGGAGAGCGAGTGCTCGAACATCTGAGCAACCTCCTTCCTCACCCCACAAATGAACTTCTTAGTCTTGAGCTCCTCGGTGGCAATGAGCTCCGGTGCGAGAAATAGCTATACTCGAGGAGAACTTCTTCTCATAGGCGGCAATACTATCTCGATCCTGTTTGATTTGAGAAGGCCTCTGCCATCTCCTGCTGAGCCTCGTCATTAACATACTTAGCTCTGAACTTCGTTCTAAAGAACTCCTGTGTGGTGGAGAAGACCCGGTGGTCTAGCTCTATCTGTGGACTCCCACCACCACTCGGTGTGTCGGAGAGAACATGGGCCGCACATCTCGGCCTCTGTACATCTGGGCATCCCATAACTCTAAAGATGTACTCCATTCTTGCCAACCACCGACTGCCACAAGTGGGTTCTCTCAAGCGTCAAATTCTCTTGGCTTCCACTTGGTGAAATCTTTCAACCACTTGCCAAACTCGGCAGACTCCTCTGCACTATCAAGTGAGTCCGTGGTCCTCGATGACCCTGCCCCTCGGTTGAGCTACCGGAGCTCACAGAACTCTTTGGAGCTGCTGGGGTGCTCTTTGCATGAGTGCGTGTCAACTGGGCTATCTGTGCCCTAGACTCCTCTCTCTGCTATGCTGCTAGCCGCGCTGAAGTCTCAGCTCTGCTCGGCCATTAGGCCCATCATCATGTCTCTCATAGCGAGAAATATCTCCTCCTGGAGTGCACCTTGAGGCATAGCGGCCTCGCCCCTTCTCTGGGCAAGTTAACCTCTGGTGCCACGGGCGCCTACGAGCCTGATATACTGCAGGCTGCTGGCTCTGCGGCATCTCTATTTGCGATTCGAGACGGACTGCTCCACTACGTGTAACGGCATATTGGCGATCTACGGAAACCACAACGGGTTAGTCCACGCTCGGACTTTCTCTGTCAACAAAGATAACACATGTGTATCGCATATAGTATCATAAACAAAACCCTTAGCTTATTGAACTTAGACAAACTGGCGGCCTTGGAGTCTGCTGGAGATCATGGGAACACAACCTACAAACAGGTTAGTCTCTGAGAATCTATGACTCTGTGCTCACGATACCAAGCTGTAAAGACCCAACCCGAAAATGGAACTAAATCTAGGTCTTTACTCGGCATGCAAATTTAAAACATAAAAGGACCCAACGGTGGTCGGATTAAAAGCTTTTCAAACACATGAGCGGGAAAACAATCAAAACAAAGTAAACATTCATTAGGCAAAACGAACCATTCAAATTAAAGCATTGATCGATCAAGACTTTGCTTAAAAACATAAAATAGTTCAAATCATAGTTTTTTCCCTACGGATCTAAGTCCAACTACATGTTTGAAATCCAAAAAGCGGTAAAAATAAGACACGGACAGAGTGTCAAGCAGCATCCATGATCTCCAGCTCTCTCTCCGCTAGTGTAACGCCCGAGTTTCGTCCATCTTCCGGTATGCCTAGGGGTATTTTAGTAATTTGGTCGGGCACGTCAGGGCCGTTTATATCATTTCCGATTACTAAAATTATTGGATGGTTTTATGTAGGTTTTGGAGGGGTTTGTGGTTTGGTTTGAGCAAGGTTTGATGCAAAAGTAAAAATAAAGGAATTTGTCTTTGCAGTAGGGGTTTGAACCGGGTCTCTGGGAAGCTTGTAGAGATGTGTGCCAATTGAGCCATTAGGTGCTCTTGTTGCTCTTTCTGCATCACATCTTAGTTAACCTTGGATCTTTGGTGTTTGGTGCATTTGGTTAAATGAAATAGAAATTAGGTTTGTTGTGTTTTCTTCTCCAAAAGAGTTGTGGCCGCTTAAGCTTTCTCCCAAGCTCTCCTTGCCGATTCTTCATCCTTGCAGCTCCCTTGGATCGTTCATCATCATTCGGGTAAGTCTTCATCCTCTTCATCTTCTCGATTGGGTGTTCTTGTTGGCGAAGGTAAGGAGAAGAGCTTGTGTGTGTGTGTGTGTTTGTAGCAGGTGCGACATGCCCCAGATCTGCCAAAGACAAGCCGAGCCGCCCAGATCGCCCGCGGCAAGCCCAGATCGCCGGAGTCGCCCAGCTCCATCGCCCCTGCAGTGCCATCGAGCGGCTGTCGTCGCTCAGCGGCCATGAGACGCTCGAGCAATTGGTCGCAGCCAATGACGCGGCAGATACATCGCGGCCAGCCAGATCGCCTGCCGAGCCTGCGGCGAAGCGAAATCGCGCGTCGAGCGCTTCGTCGGCCGCGCGCCCGTCGTCGGGCAGCGCGCGCCGCGCGTGTCCGTCGCTTCCGGCTTATCGCGCCCGTCTTTCTGCGCGGCCCGGCCGTCGCGCGCAGCAGCGTATCGCAGCCTCCCACCGCCTCTGCCGCGCCGTCGGCGCCGGTGTGCGGTCCCTCGCCGCCCATCAGCCCCTTCTGCGCCCGTCAGCGCAAGAAGCACTTCGCCGTCTTTGCTGCCCGTCCGCGTGTCGTCGTGCGTTGCGTGTGAGTGCCGAGCCGAGCTGCTTGTTTTATTATATTTTTAGGGCTATAATTGTGATTTCTATTGTGTTTGTTAGGTTCTCGTTAGCTAGCTCGGGATCGATCGCGTAGGATTTTGTGTGTAGTTGCCTCCGGCCAAGGTAAGGATTTCTTCTAGGAGTTGTGTGGGCCTCATGGTATATTTGTGATTGTTGTTTTGTATGCTGTGTATGATTACTAGCATGTTTAGCCCTAGGTGCTCTGTTACGAATTCTGGTGGCATGAACTCTTGTATTGTTTCTCATGTTAGCCCATGCTAGGTTGTTCCATTACGGCATGTTCGATATCTGTCTTGCTTCGTAGTATCATGCTAGGTTCCTTGTATCTGTTGAGCACGTATTGATTGCATTGATTGAATCGTTATTATTGTTAAGGTTTAGAATTCGGGTAGATAGCATCATCGGGCCCGATGCATAAAGTATCTTGCATCTATGGCAAGGGCGATTGAGACGATTCTCCGTCCTTGGACCCCGTGAGGGATTAGCTATCCCAACCGGTAGGCCCCGCAATCTTGGGTGAGGGTGGTAGTCTAAGCGATGCCCCAGCGGTCGGGGCGATGACTTGGCAACGCCTAGTCCCCGGCGGTGGCACGTCCTCGGCGTGTTCGGCGGTAGCCCTTGATTGCCACTGTTAAGGTAAGGGCGGCTTCACGGTGTAAGCCTACCATGACCCGTTCCTTAGCCTCGGTGCGGTGGTACAGTGACATAGTTCACGTGTCGAGTCTCACACCCCTATGTCGGTGACACCGATCCGAGAGATTTAGTTAGGCGTGGTATCCGGATATGGCGGCTTGCCTCTAGACCCGGCACCCTTCATAGTGCTGTAGAAGCACGCGGTGCATCCTTACGCTCATTACTGGCGCCGGCGGAGAGCTCCTCGGGATCTTGAGCTAGTGCACCTTTCGTATCGGCGATAGTCGGTGAGGCCGGGACTTGTTCCCGTATAGCGCGTTTAGTGTGTTGTGGTATTTCCGGACTAAGACCACGAGTTGGCATCCGAGGTCCAAGTGTGGACTTAAGCTATGTGCTCTATTCGTGTTTGTACTCATAGCTTGCATACATTCTTCTAGATGATCATGTATATCGTATTGTACCCGGTTGGGGATTCTTCTTGAGTAATTCGTTACTCACCCTTATTCGTGGTTTTCCAAGGTAACCAAGCGCGAGGCAGGGATGGTGAAGGAGGAGGCTGTGATCATGGAATCCTCTTTGTCATCTACGATTATTTTATTTTATCATGACTCTTGACTTTTGTTATTTCCCTGAATGCATGTAGAGGCGGACACAGAGCCCCAGGATGCTTTCTTACGTTTTATGGATTCCAGCATATTTGTACTTGTGGATTGTTTTAATGGTTTAAATAAATCTACGATCGAGTATGCTTTTAGAAATGTATGTTTTGGTGGTTGAATGTTTACATTTTTACTTGGGATCAGAAATGTATTTTTCATAATGTCTTTTATTTTCACTACATGCATTGGGGTAAAGGCCCATTTAGAGCCCCTTTTGGGTCGGGTCTTTCTGATTGGTATCGAGCTTGAGTCATAGATTACGTAGGCCCGACCTTTTGTTGTAGGTCATCCTTCCATGATCACCAAAGCACTCGACGGTCATCAGTGCGCCTAGGTTTATTGTTTTAGAAAGAAAAAGGGTTAAGAATTTACAATACCTATCATCTTGTGTATGCCTTGTGTAGTGTTGTGGGGCGGAGACGAAGCGGAGTTACGACTCGTTGTTGGTTTGGGCTTAGTGAGCCATCATGCCAACTTTCCCGCGATCGCGGCGATTTGTTTAGCGACTTGTTGAGGTATCCGAGATAGATTCGGATGCCCACAGGACATCGTTCGAGAGGGAGGCGAGCTTAGACTCCGTTGGCCATTTGTGGCCCGATTCTTCTTTTCCCTAGTGAGAGGGTGGAGGTGCTTCGCGCAGATCGCGATATGTTGATCGCACCCAGGGAGCGGGCGCTTGGCATGTCCGGCCGAGGAGTTGGACCGATCGTGTTGATGTTGAGGCCGCGTCCGGGGTTGTTAGGCCCGCATGCGGATTTGGCCCCGGCGATTGAGTTGCCTAGAGGAGGTAGAGGCTAGCGGCGCCTCAGAGTGAGACTCCTTGAGCGAGTGTGCTCCAGCCATGAGAGATTTGATGGCGGGTCTTTAGCTATCGAGAGCGGAGACCAGAGCGCGATTTGTAGCGCGTAGTGAGGAGTCCCGGGCAGATTAGCCCGGTGTGAGTCTGTTTGACATTTTCCCCAGTAGCTCTTGTAGCCCCGGAGGTTCGGGAGGGCACGATCAGTGAGTTTATTGAGATGAGTTTGTTGGCGTTGTTGGAGAGCGCCCGGGTTGGCAAATGGATGCTGTAGAGCTCGATGTTTTAGTAAGTCCCTACGATAGTAGTAAAGTAGTTGGCGAGTTTGAGTTTAGCATCCGTGTGTGGGATGCCCGCATTGCATTCAAAGGCCGAGGTGTGCCGTTCTGTCTTTGTTTTGGTTCATCGGATGGTGGTGGAAATCCCTTGTGAGAGGTGGTCTAGCGAGTCTCCACCACGCCCGATTGTTTGGCAAGTTGCCGTGTTAGTGGCTTGAGGCGGATGAAGGGTCATCTTTGCCCCCTTGCGAGCTGCTTTGTTGTTTAATGATCCGGCTTCCTCGGATGTGGATTTGGTAGTAGTAGCACTTGAGGTGCATTGGTTGGTGTGCCACTTTGGCACTAAGTCCAGTTGAGCTTGAGTTTGGCTTGGGCATAGCGGATGGTTCTATGCCGTTCGGAGTTCAGCGTACTCCTTTAGCCTTGGATCTGTTTATGGCGATTGCACCCGTTTAGGTCGTGCGGAGGGCTAGTTCGGTGGTAGTCGATGGACTACAAGCGAAAGGATGATCGAGAGAGGAGCGAAGCCTCTTCCCGATTGCTTACGGAGGTTGAGTAAGTCGTGAGTTGCCGGTTGGTAAATGTTGGTGCGCGTGAGTTCCGCGCTAGTGTTAAGGCCAAGAGATTTTCCTTGTGGTTGGTAGTGCGGTCAACTACCTTCGAGTGCCTAAATCGAGAGGAGAGTTGAGCATTGTAGATGCGAGTTTGGTCCAACCGAGGGACCATGAGTTGGATGCTTATCGGATGATTTGGATGCCTATGAGGCGAGTTGGATGCTTTTGAGGCGAGATGAGGTGATGCCTTGAGAGGTTTTGGATGCCTCGGGGTAAGCACCCTTGGTAGAGGCTTGGTATAAAGTAAGTTTGGTTTGGCATGATTATGCTTTGGTAGAGCAAGGTTGCCTCACTTCGAGTATCGTGTGGAGATGGGACTTTTGGTGTTCCTTGGATTGTTTGTATCATTTGCCGGGAGTTATCGTTGCTTTGTGGAAAAGCGCTTGTTAGTCTTGGATCTCTAAAGGAAGGTTGGGAGTTATGCACACAAGTGTGTTTTTTGTGTGGTCCGTTCCGTGGCGAGTTTGAGATCCATGTAGGGTTTGCTTTGGAGATCTCGTGCTCGGTTCCTTGAGAAGTTGGACTCGGTGGTTGTTGTAAGGCTTTGGTTGAGGTGGTAAGGATACCGTGCTCGTGGTATCAAGTTGTTGCTTAGGCAAGATTTGTTAAGTTGGGCCTAAGCTTGGTTGGCTGGATCTTCTTGTTGATCGTTGGTTGGAGTTGGTTGGAAGGCCCGAACAAGAGCTGATGGTAGCTAAGCCGCGTGGTTTTCGATCGACATGGCTAAGAGAGTTGTTCGGATCCTTCCTTGGGTAGAAGTTATGTTGTGGCCGATGCTTTGAGTAGGAGGATGGCGATTGCAGTAGCGTTCGGGTCCTCTAGGTTCCCAAGGAGTCGAAGTTGGCCAAACATGGTTGGGATCTTTGAAATTGGAGTTGTTTGTTCGAGGCGGTTATGCATTAGATCGTATATCTTGGCGGTGTGTGTGTCGAGGTTGCCGAAGAACCCTAGGTTGTGGAGAGCCTCTCTAGAGCTCAGTCGAGCCCAGCTAGTGAGTTTCGGTTGGCTAGCTGGAGGCGTGTAGTTTGTAGCCTCGGTGGAGTTGCTAGCGATCTTGGTAGACTAGCAAGCTAGTGTTTATTTGGAGTAAAGTCCGGAGTGGTTTCGGTGTGGTGGCAAGTTGATGCTTGGTGTTGACCAAGTGTGGATTGAAGTTGCTAGAGTTTAGTTTTGCTCGTGGGGCGAGTGGTTTGTGCCATGTTGGTTGTTTTTCCTGTTTCGAGGATGTTGAGTTGCCCCGTTTGGCATTTGGAGGTTCGATGCGAGATGGACCCTTGTTGTGCGCGTGAGATTAGATGTTGTTGCTCTGGTGGAGCAAGGCGGTGGCGTATGTGGAGTCTCTGTCCGTTGGTTGTGCGCTTGTAGGAGCCGTTTCCTTGGGAGTTGTCGGAGTTACTCCTTGGTCTTGGAGTTGGTGGTGGAAGCGCTAGCTTGAAGGAAAAGTTTGTTGGTTTGCTTGGAAGTAGTCGTTTGTCCGATTAAGCGGATTCTTGGAGGGTGTTCTAGAGGGCTGCGATAAAGGTTGTCCTGCCTCTTATGAGTGTTTGGCCTAGTTGGTTAAGATTTTGTGTGTTGGCATGGAAGATGTTGCACCTTTGTAGTTGAAGGCCCCTTTGTTTTGATTGTGGATGAGGTTGCACCTTTGTGTGGGTGGATTAGAGTGCGGACTTATTGAGGATCCTTGGCGGCTAGTGTAGCTTGCACTCTGCCGACCATTGTTCAGTATTCTTGTTCTTGGTAGTTGGTGTTGACCAGGTAGTGGAGTTCCGTTAATGAAGTTTCGGTGGGAAGGTGCATTAAGCCTAAGCTTGAGGGTTAAGCTGTATGTGTTATCGTTTGGACTTGTGAGATGTGTTTCATATTTGAGGCGAGCTTTGTTCCGTTGTTTGCATGGAGGTAAGTTTAGTGGATGGAGCCCTCTGGGGGTTTCTGGTTGTTTGCAAGTTGTCTTGCCCGACTAGTGATTTGAGTCGAGCTAGAGATGAGTGGATTGGCATAGCTATGCGGTTGTAGTTGTTTGAGCTTCCTAGTTCGTAGCACTCAAGTTGTTGGATCGTAAGTTTCGTGTGTGAGGAGCTGTCACTAGTTGAGGTTGTTGTGTGAGTTCGGATTTTTGGAGTATTGACTTGATGGCTAGAGCTCGCACCTCGGTTGAGTGTCTGAGATGCCATTTCTATGGAGTAGAGGCATGTCGGTTTCAGAGTTGGAGATGTTGCCATTAGGGTGTGGCAACAAAGGTTTTGTTCTAGGCGGTGCGTGGGCGAACCGTGATTCAGAGAGTGTTCTTAGAGGCTTATGAGCCGAGTGCAGTTTTCTGTAGTGTTTTCACCCTTTTTGTCCGATGGTCTTTTGGGAGGAGTGAGCGGATCCTTCGGAGCTTGTTGCGAGTTGGTGTTTCCGTGATTAGGCGGCGGGGAGACCGGTGTGGTTTTAGGAGGTTGCCTTGGGTAGCGATTCTCGTGATCGATTCTTGTGGTTCCATTGAGGCATTGTATGGTAAGTGTTGCGAGTCTCTAGTGCTTTGTGAGAAAAGGTTGGTGGCCGTCGGTGTTGTTTTGGGTCTGTGTTGTTGCCGCAGATTGACCGGAGGTGTTGTGCAAGAGGTTGAGCTCGTTTGTAGTTAGCTCAGAGCGAGGCATGAAAGTTTCGTCGATGTTCGGCGTCGAGTTTTAGAGTTTGAGGTTGGACAAAGGCGTGCTTTTAAGGTTGTGCCGTTGTGAGTTGTGTTGAGTTTTGGTAAGCGGGAGAAGTGGAGTCTCCTGTTGTTGGACCATTTGAGATTCTCGAGAGGATTGGCAGAGTTGCATATTGGTTAGCTTTTTACGTCATTGTCGACCTTGTGCGATATTCTCATGTATCGGTGTGAGGCAAGTATGTGTCGGACCCATCGCTCGGTGTGGACTTTGAGCCTTTGCGGTGATTGAGGATTTGAGCTTCAAGGGGAAGCACGTGAGTATTCTGGTCTTTGAGACGAAGGCGTTGCATAATCGTGAGATCCGTTTGGTAAAAGTTCGGTGGAGGTGTTAGAGTTCGAGAGGAGGCCGCTTGTGAGCGGGGAAGGCGGGATGAGATTGCGAGTATCTGTCTTTATTTTGATCTTAAGGACTTTCGAGGACGAAAGTCATAAAAGGAGGGAATATTGTAACGGCCCGAGTTTTCGTCCCGATCTTCAGGTATGCCCTAGGGGTATTTTAGTAATTTGGTCGGGCCGTCAGTACGCGTTTATATCCTTTCCGATTACTAAAATTATTGGATGGTTTTATGTAGGTTTTGGAGGGGTTTGTGGTTTGGTTTGAGCAAGGTTTGATGCAAAAGTAAAAATAAAGGAATTTGTCTTTGCAGTGGGGGTTTGAACCTGGGTCTCTGGGAAGCTTGTAGAGATGTGTGCCAATTGAGCCATTAGGTGCTCTTGTTGCTCTTTTCTGCATCACATCTTAGTTAACCTTGGATCTTTGGTGTTTGGTGCATTTGGTTAAATGAAATAGAAATTAGGTTTGTTGTGTTTTCTTCTCCAAAAGAGTTGTGGCCGCCCAAGCTTTCTCCCAAGCTCTCCTTGCCGATTCTTCATCCTTGCAGCTCCCTTGGATCGTTCATCATCATTAAGGGTAAGTCTTCATCCTCTTCATCTTCTCGATTGGGTGTTCTTGTTGGCGAAGGTAAGGAGAAGAGCTTGTGTGTGTGTGTGTTTGTAGCAGTCTGCCCAAACATGCCCAGATCTGCCCAAGAAGCAAGCCCGAGCCGCCCGGATCAAAGGCAAGCCCAGATCGCCCGAGTCGCCCGGCTCCATCGCCCCTGCAGTGCCATCGAGCGGACTGTCGCTCAGCGGCCAATGACGCTTTCGAGCAGCCCCCATCGCGGCCGGCAGACGCCCAGCAGCCCTGCTGCGCGGCCAGCAAGATCGCCTGTCGAGCCCTCGAAGAAGCAGACCGAAATCGCAGCGTCGGGCGCTCGCCGGCCAGCGCGCCGTCGTCGCCAGCCAGCGCCAGCGCGTGTCCGTCCGCTTTCAGCTTATCGCGCCAGCCAAGGCGCGCGGCGTCGTGCGCCGTCGCGCGCGCGCGCGCGCGCGCTGCCCGCGCCTCTGCCGCCCGTCAGCGCCCGGTGTGCGGTCCTGCGCCGCCCATCAGCCCCTTCTGCGCCCGTCGGCGCCAGAAGACCACGCCCCGCCGTCTTTGCCTGCCCGTCCGCGTGTCGATCGTGCCGTGTGAGTGCCCGAGCCGAGCACATGCTTGTTTTATTATATTTTTAGGGCTATAATTGTGATTTCTATTGTGTTTGTTAGGTTCTCGTTAGCTAGCTCGGGATCGATCGCATGCGTAGGATTTTGTGTGTAGTTGCTCTCCGGCCAAGGTAAGGATTTCTTACCGGAGTTGTGTGGGCCCTGCGGTATATTTGTGATTGTTGTTTTGTATGCTGTGTATGATTACTAGCATGTTTAGCCCTAGGTGCTCTGTGCGAATTCACGGTGGCATGAACTCTTGTATTGTTTCTCATGTTAGCCCATGCTAGGTTGTTCCATTACGGCATGTTCGATGATATCATCTTGCTTCGTAGTATCATGCTAGGTTCCTTGTATCTGTTGAGCACGTATTGGGTGCATTGATTGAATCGTTATTATTGTTAAGGTTTAGAATTCAGGTAGATAGCATCATCCGGGCCCGATGCATAAAGTATCTTGCATCTATGGCAAGGACGATTGAGACAGTTCTCCGTCCTTGGACCCCGTGAGGGATTAGCTATCCCAACCGGTAGGCCCTGCAATCTTGGGTGAGGGTGGTAGTCTAAGCGATGCCCCAACGGTCGGGACGATGACTTGGCAACGCCTAGTCTCGGCGGTGGCACGTCCTCGGCGTGTTCGGCGGAGAGCCCTTGATTGCCACCTGTTAAGGTAAGGACGGCTTCCTGGTGTAAGCCTACCATGACCCGTTCCTTAGCCTCAGGTGCGGTGGTACAGGCTGACATAGTTCACGTGTCCAGGTCTCACACCCCTATGTCAGTGACACCGATCCAGAGATTTAGTTAGGCGTGGTATCCGGATATGGGCGGCTTGCCTCTGACCCGGCACCCCATAGTCTCGTAGAAGCACGCGGTGCATCCTTACGCTCATTCTACAGCGCCGACCGGGAGAGCTCCTCGGGATCTTGAGCTAGTGCACCTTTCGTATCGATGAGAGTCGGCCGAGGCCGGGACTTGTTCCCGTATAGCGCGTTTAGTGTGTTGTGGTATTTCCGGACTAAGACCCTGAGTTGGCATCCGAGGTCCAAGTGTGGACTTAAGCTATGTGCTCTATTCTGTGTTTGTACTCATAGCTTGCATACATTCTTCTAGATGATCATGTATATCGTATTGTACCCCGGTTGGGGATTCTTACTGAGTAATTCGTTACTCACCCTTATTCTGTGGTTTTCCACAGTAACCAAGCGCGAGAGCAGGATGGTGAAGGAGGAGCGTGATCATGGAATCCTGCTTGTCATCTCACGATTATTTTATTTTATCATGACTCTTGACTTTTGTTATTTCCCCTGAATGCATGTAGACGGGCACAGAGCCCCAGGATGCTTTCTTACGTTTTATGGATTCCAGCATATTTGTACTTGTGGATTGTTTTAATGGTTTAAATAAATCTCTGATCAGAGTATGCTTTTAGAAATGTATGTTTTGGTGGTTGAATGTTTCTGTTTTTACTTGGGATCCGAAATGTATTTTTCATAATGTCTTTTATTTTCACTACATGCATTGGGGTAAAGGCCCATTTAGAGCCCCTTTTGGGTCGAGGTCTTTACTGACTAGCCACCTCTGTCTTTGTCCCAAGTTACTGTGGAAGAAACCACGATAAGGGTGAGTATAAACATACTCGGTAAGAACCCCGACCAGGAGTACGATACGATGCAATCTATCATCTAGCGACCTAGTACACATGCCACAAATATCAACACGGATCTTAGCTCAATGAGCTCACAAGGCAAATCCGGAATCCACGGAAGTCTCCTACTTCCAGCCTAATGATTGGCTCTCAAACCAATCCCGGGACATCTCCAAGGGTCTTTCTCCCTTGGCCAATTGATCGGCTCAAAAACCGATCCCAAGATGTCCAGAGCACCCTCGAGGGTCTTTCTCCTCGACCAATTGATTAACTCTAAAGTCAATCCCAATGGGTGTCCTCAAGGGTCTCTTACCCTCGCTATAAATGCGGACTATCGGAAGAGTACCCAAGTCGGCTCTAAACAAGAAGGAGGCGGTGTACTCACGAACATTAGCCGGGAGCTCTCGAACCGGCTACTAACGCGTGTGCGCGCACACCGCATGCTCTTCTCGCAACCGGCGTAAATGCGGGGCCTAAGGGCAAACTACGCGGGCGTGCACGCATGCCTAAGACTCGGAAGCGGTGTCGCGATCACACGGTGGTGCGAGGCCCTCGGCACTCATCCTGTGCGACTGTACCACCGACACGGAAGCTAAGAACCGGCCAAGGTAGGCTTGCACCGTTGGCGGGGTTCCGCTCTAGCGAGCTACAAACTAGGCTTATGCCAATGAGGTAGCTAATCCTCACCGGTGCTGGGGAAGCAAGGTACGTTATGCTTCGCTCTACTCCCGACCGGTGGGGACAAGGTACGTTATGTCCGCTCTCGGCCTCTAGATGAAGACAAACCCTATCATACTAGCTTAGACTACCAAGCACGTGATTCTGGCTAACATCCACAAGGACATCATCATACATAGCCTAGCATGATACTCTACGAGCTTAAAGCGAGGATTCTCAAGCATCTTTGGAAGAACAAACCTAGCATGGCACTAACATGTACAAAAGGCAAAACATGCTAGCAAGAATTCAATCACTAGCTATCCTATCCACTAACATGCTCATAAAGGTAAACAAGCATACAAGGCACAATTAAGAAAGCATAGCGAGGTCCACACAACCACGGTAGGAAGTCCTTACCTAGAAACAAGTGGAGAATAGCTATCACAACCAAAAAGACCCTCGAGCTTAATACTGAACTCGAGCAACCTAGGCATAAATAAAGCATCCTAAGTAAATACACAGCACAGACGGAAGCTTAGAAAACACAAAGGGATTGGTTCGGGAATTACCACCGAGAAGACACGGGCCTCGCAGCAAGGAGGGTGGCTTGGCGCCGCTTTGGTGTGCTTGGGCCGGTGTATGGCGCCAAGCGCTGGGTCAAGGCCGCTGGCGCAAGCGTAGTGACGCAGCGCGGGCGGGCCTTGCAGTGGTGCAGTGTGTGGCGCAAGGCGACGCGCGCGAGCGAAGCGCTCATTGGGCTGGCGCGCGGCGAGGGGTCGCGCTGGAGTGGGCGCGCGGCGAGGATCGCGCTGGAGCGGCGCGGCGGCGCGGCGGCGGGCGCGTCTGAGGCTGCGTTGCGGCATCTTGTCGCGACCACGAGCGCGTCGCCGGCGGTCTTTGGCGCCACGAGGCGACGTCAGGCGGCGATGGGGGTGCGGCAGTGGAAATTTCTTTGGTTCTGCGAGCGTCGTGCAGCGCCTGGCGCGGCGGGGTGGGCGATGCTCGTGGTGCAGTGCGGTGCAGGCTTGTGCTGAAAGGGTCGGCGGCAGGGGTGGTGTGGTGCGTGCGCTAGAAATTTTCGGGTGGCTCTCGGGGTGGCTCGATGGTGTGGCTAGGGCCGCTCGGCTAGGGTTTTAGGAGAGAGAGAGAGAGAGAGAGAGAGAGAATGCGGCTAGGAGGGAAAAAATTAGGAGTTTCTTGATTTTCCTTCTTTTCCTTATTTTTAAATAGGTTAGGAGACCTAAATTCCTTTCCCAAGGCTTTTCTCTTACGGGTCCCGGCCAAAGAAATTCTTTTCTCTTTTTTCTTTTTTAATTAAGACTCTTTTCTTAAAACTCCACATTCACCATTTAGGGCAAGGCTCAAATCCCAAAAGATTAAATTAATTTTCCAATTAATTTTGTTATTAACCGGGAAGGAAAATGGGGCCGTTACACGAGGATTCCAGATTCTGCCTTGTAAGCTCGTTGAGCTATGATCTGTGTTGGTAACTGTTTGCATGTATACTAGGGTGCTAGATGATTGATGTATCGTATTGTACCGGTTGGGAGATTCTTCCGAGTATGTTTATACTCACCCTTATTTCTGTGGTTTTCCACGTGTAACTTGGGACAAAGACTGGGACGGCTAGCGGAGGGAGCTGATTGATCATGGGAACCGCCGGCACTCTGTCTTTTATTGTTTGCATAATTTGTTCAGCATGTAGACGGACAGGAGTCCTAGGGGGACGTTTTTAAATGTTGTTTAAATTGTATTGTATGATTTTATATACACTGGGCAGGCTTGTTTTACTTTGTTGGCTTTGCTTAAATGAAGGTTGTTGTTTATGTTTTAAGTGTCCCCGCCTTTAAATGTTTTGAAAGGTTTTAAATATGAGCACTAAACCGCTTGATGAAGTATTTAACTTGCATGCTGAGTGAGAACCTAGGTTTAGGACCGTGTTTTGGGTCTGGTTCTTACAATTCTAGCCTTTGAGACTAAGACGTTGCGTAACTGAGAAATCTGTTTGGTAAAGGTTCAGTGGAGGAGTCAGAGTATTGAGGAGGCTACTTGGGAACGGGAGGACGAGATGAGATTGTACCATCCTGAGTTGTTTCAGTCTTAAGGACTTTCGGGGACGAAAGTCATAAAAGGAAGGAATACTGTTATGGCCCAGGTTTTCATCCCAGTCTTCCAAGTATGTGCTAAGGGTATTTTTGTAATTTGGTTGGGCTGTTGAGGCTGTTTGAGTCCCTTGCTGAGTTTGGGGATTTATTGTGTGTGAAGGTTCTATGCCTCTGGAATGTTTGGAGAGGTTTGTGGCCTTGGTTTACAAATCAGAAATTAAAAAGAAAAGGTGTTTGAGCCAAGGATCGAACCCGGGTTATCTTGGTTGTGGCAGTTAGCAAAAAGACGTGTTTCCAGTTGAGTCGGGTAAGAAGTTTGTGCTCTTTTTTCATTGGTGTTTTGCATATTCCGTGGTTGCTTGGGATTTGGAGTAAATTAGAAGCTAAGGGTTGGGGATTGTTTCATTTGTTCCAGGATACAGAATTTGGTTCCTCTCCCTCTCCCTCTTAGTGCTTTGCGATTCCGCCATCTCCCGAGTGCCTTCGCCGATCGTCCATTCCAGGTAAGTCATTCTTCTTGCTTGATTTGTTCCCTGTGGTTGATGTGGTCGATTTCCTTGTTGGCCAAGCTCTAAGACTTGTGTGTGTGTGTTTTGCCCAGATGAGAACTGCCCCATCGCCGCTCATCACCGACCAGCCTCAAGCGCCAGCCCGCATCGCCGCACGCCGTCGATCGCAGCCCTTCATCGCCCGTAGCCTGCCCACCGATCGCAGCCCCCTCGTACGCACGCCCTACAACCCTGCATCAAAACCCTTCATTGCCCGCACCGCAGCCCCTCGCACGCACGTCCGATTGCAGCCCCACGCACACACTCCCGACAGCCCCGCATCTTAGCCATTCGACCGCACGCCCCCACGTCCACTCGCCCACACGCTGCCCAGCCGTGCAGCAGGGCAGCCGCACACCTTCGCATCCACTCGCCGCCCAGCCGTGCAGCACGCCTTGCCCAGCCGCTCGCCAGCTCCTCGTCGTGTGCCTTGCAGTTGAGACACCCTTGGTGTTTGGGCCGAGCCGTGTGAGTTGCTCCCGACCGAGCCCGAGCTTCTATTTATATTTTATTTTAGGGCTGATGGAAGTAATTTAATTACTGTTTGACTGCTAGGTTCCCGTTAGCTAGCTCGTGTTCGTTTGCAACTTAAGGATTACGTTGTGTTTGCTACCCTCCGACCCAGGTAAGGATTCCTTACCGGAGTTGTGTAGGCCCTGCGATATTTCTGTGATTGTTGTTTGTATGTTTGCTTATGATTACCAGCATGTTTAGTTATTAGGTGCTTTGCTCTGAATTCCGACTGGCATGATTTCTCGTACTTATGCTTATGTTAGTTCCATGCTAGGTTGTCTTGTTCTGGCATGTTCGTATTCTGTTCCTATTTCGTAGTACCATGATAGGTTCGTTGATTCTGCTGAGCACGTGTTAGTATGTTTGTTGTTAGCTGTTTATAGCATAGTGTTCTGATAGGTAGCATCATCCGGGCGAGGATGCATAACGTAACTTGCATCTGTGGCAGGGACGTGCGAGGCAGTACTCTGTCCTTGACCCGCCGGTTGTGGACTTAGCTACCCACTCCGGCCAAAGCCTAGTTTGTAGCCTGCTAGAGCGGAACCCTGCCAACGGTGTAAGCCTACCTTGGCCGGTTCTTAGCTTCATGTCGGTGGATAGGCTGCACAGATGAGCGCCGAGGGCCTCGCGCTACTGTGATCAGTGACACCGCTTCCGAGTCATAGGCATGCGTACCTGGCCCGCGTAGTTTGCCCTTAGGCCCCCGCATTTACGCCGGTTTCAGAGAGCATGCGGTGTGCGCGCACACGCGTTAGTTGCCGGTTCGGAGAGCTCCCCCGGGCTAATGTTCGTGAGTACACCATTCTTTCCAGTTTAGAGCCAGACTTCGGGTACTCTCCCGATAGTCCAGATGTATAGCGAGGGTATGAGGCCCTTGAGGACACCCATTGGGATTGGCTTTTTGAGCTAATCAATTGGTCGAGGGAGAAAGACCCTCGAGGGTGTCGGACATCTTGGGATCGGTTTTTGAGCTGATCAATTGGCCGAGGGAGAAAGACCCTCGGAGGTGTCCCGGGATTGGTTATGAGAACCAATCATTAGGCCGGAAGTAGGAGACTTCCGATGATTCCGGAAGTAGGAGACTTCCGATGGTTCCAGATCTTTTCTTATGAGCTCGTTGAGCTATAATCTGTGTTGATGGCTGTTTGCTTGCTTGTTGAGGTGCTAGATGACGGATGTATCGTATTGTACCCCGGTTGGGGATTCTTACTGAGTATCTTTATACTCACCCTTATTTATCTTTCAGGTAGCTTGGGACAACACCACAAGGGCTAGCGGAGGGAGCTGATTGATCATGGGGAGCCGCCGGCACTCTGTCTTTTATTGTTGCATTGTTTATTCAAAGCATGTAGATGGGACAGAGTCCTAGGGGAACATTGTTTAAAAAGTTGTTTAAATTGTATTGTATGAATTTATAAATCACTCGCCGTGTGGTTTTACTTTCGTTGGATGGTTTAAATGAAAAGCGTGGTTTATGTTTTAAGGGTTCCCCCTTCTCATATGTTTTGAATGGTTTTAAATATGAGCACTAAACCGCTTGTTATCATATTTAACTTGCATCTTTGAGTTAGAACCCGGTTTAGGACCATGTTTTGGGTCGGGTTAAATCACGGTTGGTATCGAGCACACGAGTCATAGATTACGTAGACTAACCCGCTTTGTAGGTTGTTTGCTCCCATGATCATCGGACTCCACGGCCGCGAGTTTGTGCGAGTTCAATTAAGCTAAGGGGTAAGAATTTACAATACTTTTCATCTAGCTTTTATGCCTTGTGTAGAGTTGTGGAGCGGAGTCGAGCGGAGTTACGACTCATTTTGGTTTGGGCTTAGAGAGCCATCATGTCAACTTTCGCATGCGAGCGACTTGTTGAGCGGTGAGAGCCCAGTGTGGGCCAAAGCATTTATGCTTTGTGCGGATCGCCGCTTGTGTTGATCGCACCGGAGGAGGCGAGCTTGGACTCCGTGAGGCCATTTGTGGCCCAATTGTTGCTTTTCCCCTAGTGAGAGGGTGGAGGTGCTCGTGCAGATCGCCAGTGTGTTGATCGCACTCAGAGGAACAGGACGCTTGGCATGTCCGACCGAGGAGTTGGACCGTTTGTATTGATGTTGAGGCCGCGTCCAGGGTTGTTTAGCCCGTTGGCCAGAGTTGGCCCCTGGCGATTGAGTTGCCTAGAGGAGGGGGTAGAGGCTAGCACGCCTCGAGCGAGACTCCTTGAGCAGAGTGTGCTCTATCCATGAGAGATTTGATGGCAGGTCTTCGGCTATTAGAGAGCGGAGACCCAGGCGCAGTTTGTAGCGCAAAGTGAGGAGTCCCGGGCACAGATAGCCCAGCTGGCAGAGTTTGTTTGACATTTTTCCCCAGTAGCTCTTGTAGCCCCGGAGGTTCCCGAGAGGGCATGATCAGCGAGTTTTGCCGTCGAGTTTGTTGGCGTTGATGGAGCCGCCTTGATTTGGCAAGTGGATGCTGTAGAGCTCGTTGTTTGAGAAAGTCCAGCTGCTAGTAGTAAAGCAGTTGGCCAGTTTTGAGTTTAGCATCCGTGAGTTGGGATGCCCTGCTGTTCAGAGGCCGAGATGTGTCGTTCCTATCTTTGTTTGGTACAATGATTGATGGTGGTAGTCCCTTGAGAGAGGTGGACTAGTGAGTCTCCTGATCGCCCGATTGATTGGCAAGTTGCCGTGTTAGTGGCTTGAGGCGAGATGTAGAGCCATCTTTGCCCCCTTGCAAGCTTCTTTGTCGTTGTGCGGCCAGTTCTTTTAGTGCCCTCGTAGCGTGGTGCGATTTGGAGTTTCCTTGCAGGTTTTATCCATTTGTGGATTTTGAGCTAGCTAGTAGAGTGGAGCGATCTTTTGATTGGATGTTCCCGGTGTGGAACTAGTTGTTGCCACCCGAGGAGTTGGCCTGAGCTTTGTTGAGCATCGAGTGAGATGCGAGGAGTTAGCCTGAGCTTTTGTTGAGGATCGAGTGGGATGCGAGAGTAGGCCTTGGCATGTCTCGTTGGTCGAGATGCTAGAGATTAGGTTTGCTCGAGTTCTTGGACTCTTGTGTTGAGTGCCATTGCCCCGTCACTTGGAGTGTGACCTTTCCTCGAGAGGGCATAAAGCTCGTTGTAGGCTGATTTGTGTTGTAAAGGATGTTGTGCTGTTGGCACCGGCTTTGAGAGGAGGCCTAGATTGAGGCGAGTTGGCTCTGTTGTGCGAGGTGGTTCCGTAGCGCCTTGAGTTTAGCATCCCCGCTAGTCTTGTACCCATTTCCTGAGGTTGCACCTGTTTGGTTGCATCAGAGATCTAGCTCGGTGGTAGTCAGAGGACTACAAGTATGAGGTTTTCGAGGGAAAGGAGGAGCTTTCCTTGGTCACCGAGAGTTGGGTGCAAAGGATGTTTGTAGAGGTCATTAAGAGCTAAGCGCGTTCGAGTTCTCGCGCTGTGTTGTGAGCCTGTGAGCCAGTTTGATGGTAGCATGATTCGGCTACCCTTTGAGTTACCCTAGTATGGGTAGTGTTGGCATCGATGGATGCGTGATGGATCCAGTGTTAGAGCCATGAGTTGGATGGCTGTTCGGAGCTTGTTTATTGAGCACATTGGCTTGAGGTTTGATTGCTTGGTATGGATTTGCTCTTGTAGAGTAAGTTGGCCAATGTGGCTTTTCGTGGTGAGTTGGCCCTGAGAGGGTTTGGACTCTTGTTGCTCCCTAGTTAGTAGTGGCTCTGTTTGGAGGCAAAAGTTGCCCTGTGTTAGAGCCCCTGATGGCTTTGGATCTAGTTGGAGCTGTACACGCCGGTGTACTTTTGTGTAGCTCGTTCCGTGGTTTATGTTTGGAGAACCACGAAGGGTTCGTGTTGAGGAGCCAGTGCTCAGTCTTTGGGTTGTCAAGGCTTTGGTTCTTGGCAAGTGCCCCAGCTTTGGTTGTAAGGATGCCGTGCTCATTGTCGGGTTGTTGTTTAAGCAAGTTTTGCTTGTTGGTCCTTAGCACTGGTCGGAGTTTAGTTGGATCTCGATCAAGAGCGGTGGTAATAGGCGCGTATTTTTACGATTGTTATGGTTGAGAGAGCTGTTCGGATCCTTGCCTTGGGCAGAAGGTTTATGGAGGCTAGTTGGTGCTTGGTGTTGACCAAGTTTTGGTTCTCTTGATGTTTCAAGAGCTAGCTCGGTTCGAGCCAGAAGGCGTTGCCCTGAGGATTTGTTCCTAGTCATGTTGTTTTGAGAGTTGACCCCTCCCTCGGCAGTCGAGTAAGTTCTGCTAGTTCTGGTTGGTGGTCCAATCGGTTGAGGTTTCCCCGTGGGTGTTGCTTCCAAGAGAGTTGGTTTTTGTTGCCCTTGGGTTTGAGCTAGTCAGCGAGCGTGTGTGTAGTTCAGCGCCCTTGAGTTTGCTTGCTGGAAAATCGTTCCGTTGAGGAGTCAGCGTAGCTTCCGAGCATGTAGTTGATCGAGTAGCGCAGATGGTTAGCCCAAATGAGAGGGTCCCTACATGGTGTTGTTAGCAAGCGAAGTTGTTTGTCCCCGCAAGAGCGGTGGCCAGCCAGTTTAAGAGTTGAGTTTTTGCTGGTAAGTTGTTGGTTCTTTGAGGTTTGAGGAACCCCTAGTTTCTATGGTGGTTGAGTTGCACCATGGATGCCAGCCTCGAGTGTTATCTTTGGAAATAGCCTCGTCGGTCCGTTTTCCTTGCGATGTTCCGTGTGTGGAGTTTCTAGTCGCAAGATGAGTTAGGCCTTGGCTAAAAGGAGGAAGTCCTTTGAGTAGCCAGTTGGACTTAAGAGTTGAGTGGTAGCTTGGAGGCTAGCTTTGCTCGCGATGAGCTTGAGTTGAGTTCTGCTGAGCAAGTCCTTCTCGGGCTTTGCTTCTTGTTGTTGTGCTTTCGCAGTTGGCATTAGTTGAGCCTCAATGGAGTGAGTTGGCACAGAGGTGCCGTGGCATTGGTTGGTTAGCCTTTGGGCTGTTCTCCTCAAGCTGTTGTGTTGCTAGTAGCCCTGTGAGGGTTTGGTCCTTGCTGCCGAGATTTCCATGAGAGGAGCGTTGGTTGTTTCCTTGCCTGGCAAAGTTCTCTTTGGCCAGTTGCTAGTAGATTTTCATGGAAAAGGTTGTGTTCAGCCGTTGAGAGGCTCTAGTTTGTTGGCTAGGCCGAGTGGAGCCTGTGCCTGGTTTTGGACATTTAGGGTTGGCCATAGCTGAAGTTCCAGCTTGTGCTTGTTGGAAAAGTTTGCCTTTTTGGATCAATCGCCAGTTGGTGATTTGTTTGCTTTTCGTTAAGGCTTTAGGCAAGCTTTGTGGTTCGCTGGTCTCTTGTGAAGCAGGAGTAGGCTGTTTGGTTTCTGGAACACGAGAGGTTGATTTTTGGCTTGACATAGTGTAGAGTTGAGAAATTTTTTTTTAACAATTGTGTGAGATTCAGAAAAGTTACGCCAGTGCGTGGCGTTGAGTTTTGGAGCTTGTGCCCAGTTTGCGAGTTTGCTAAGAGTAACACCGTAGAGAGGTGTTCCGTGTTGGATTAGCAGGGTTTACATTGAGCCCCTGGTTTGTAGGCCTTTTGAGATCCTTGACCGGATCGGAGCAGTGGCCTTTTGGTTAGCTTTGCCCAGTCTTTGTTGAGCTAGTCTTTGGCAGAATGGTTAGCTTTGTGGCTTTGAGCCTTTGAGAACCCAAGAGGGTTTGGTTTTCGTAGAGGGCTAGTGTTGTATTAGCCGAGAAGTTCAGTTGGCTAGGAATCAGTGGAGTATTCCTAGAGCCGTTTCGTCTTAGGACTTTCGAGGACGAAAGTCTTATAAGGAGGGAGTATTGTAACAGCCCAGTTTTCTATCTCGGTTCTCGAGGAGCTTTCGGTTCAGATTCAGTGGTTATGTTGGGCCGTTAGAGCTGTTTGGACCCTTAGGGGCATTTTGGTCTTTTTGCTCCCTGGGCAGGATTTGTGGTTTTTCAAGGCTTCGAGGCGGCTCACGCTTTGTTGAGGCTTGTTTGTTGTGGGTCATGAGTCCCGAGATGTTTGGGCTTTTCGTTTGGGAGTTCGGTTGTGATTTGGGTTTTGGGCAAAATGATGGTTGTTTGGGTGTTTCCTTGGGATTCGAGCGGGCCTTCAGCGTTGGTTTGGGAGGTTGATTTCAGTGAGTTTTGTTGTTTGGAAAGGTTGCTTCAGTCGGGTCTCGAAGGAGGAAGCCGGGAAATGAGATTTAAGGATTTTAAGGATTTTTGGAAAAATTAGAAAATGGATAAATTGGATTTATTTGGATAAGGTTGGAATTTAAATAAAAGAGAAAAAGAAAAGAAAAAAAAAGAAAAAATCCATTTTTCCCCCATTTTTTCCCCTTTCTCTCTCCTCAGCCCGAGCCCCCCCCCCCCCCACTTGGCCCTCTCCTCCCTGCCCGAGCGCCCCATCTCGCCCCCCTGGCCGCCCAGCCCGAGCCCCTGGCCGCCCAGCCCGAGCCCCTGGCCGCCCAGCCCGAGCCCCTGGCCGCCCGAGTTCGCCCCCAGCTCGCCCGTGCGCGTCGAGCCCAGCCCTGCTCTCCACGGCTCGCGTCGCCCCGGCCCCTGCGTCGCCCAGATCTGCCTCGCCCAGGCCGTCCCCGAGCCAGCTCGCCCTGGTCCGAGTCGCCCAGCCCCGTGCCGTGCGCCCTGTAGCTCGCCGTCCCTCGCACAGTGCCGTGCCAGATCGAGCGCCCGAGCCCGTCGCGTCGCGTCGCCTCGCGCGCCCCTGTGCTTGCTGAGCTCGCGCCCGCGCGCCGTCCACTGTGTCGAGCCGCGCCGCGCGCCCTTGCCTCGTCCCAGCTCGCCCGCGCGCAGCTCTGCGCCCCTGCGCCCGTGCCCTGCGCCCCAGCGCCCCAGCGTGCCTCTGCGCCCCTTTCCGATCCCCCAGCGCGCCCGGTACTGCGCCCGGCCGGCCTACGCCTGCTGGCGGCACTGCTTGTGTGTGTTGGTTTGGCCCGAGCCTTGTGGCTTCTCGGATGGTATTTCCCGAGTCTTTTCTTCGTTGGGCCCTGATTTATTGGCTGCTGGTTATGGATTTATTGGGCTGTTTATGTATGTGATTTGGGTGCTTTGTTTGATGTTCAGGCTGTTCGGGATCGTCTAGAGGCTCGAGGATTCGCTCGTAGATTTATTATAATTATTGTTTTCTGCTTGTCCCAGGTAAGGATTTCTTACTGTGGTTGTGTGGACCCTGCGATATATCTCGATATGCCTTGCTTGTTTCTTGATTGTTATGAGCATGTTAGAGATAGAGCGATTGATTGAATTCTTGCTAGCATGTTGCCCGATTTTACATGTTAGTGCCATGCTAGGTTTGTTACGCCAAAGCATGCTTGTGATTCCCGCTTAAGTTGTAGTATCATGCTAGGTAATGTGATTTATGTCGAGTCATTGCTTGCTAGCCAGAATCATTGATTTTTGCTATGTACTCTTAGATAGAGTTGTAGGGTTTGTCATCATCAGTGAGGTGAGCGGACAAAGCGTACTTTGTCCCTAGTAGCTTCAGTCGGGAGTAAAGTGTGCGTAACATAACGTATCTTGCTACCCCGACCCGCCGGTTGTGGACTTAGCTACCCACTCCGCCCAAAGCCTAGTTTGTAGCTTGCTAGAGCGGAACCCCGCCAGCGGTGTAAGCCTACCTTGGCGGTTCTTAGCTTCTTAGTCGGTGGATCATTTGCACATATGAGCGCGAGGGCCTCGCGCCATCGTGATCGGTGACACCGCTTCCGAGTCATAGGCATGCGTACCGCCCGCGTAGTTTGCCCTTAGGCCCCCGCATTTACGCCGGTTTGAGAGCATGCATGTGCGCGCGCACAGCGTTAGTTGCCGGTTCGGAGAGCTCCCCCGGGCTAATGTTCGTGAGTACACCATTCTTTCCAGTTTAGAGCCAGACTTCGGGTACTCTCCCGATAGTCCAGATGTATAGCGAGGGTAAGAGGCCCTTGAGGACACCCATTGGGATTGGCTTTTGAGCTAATCAATTGGTCGAGGGAGAAAGACCCTCGAGGGTGTCGGACATCTTAGGATCGGTTTTTGAGCTGATCAATTGGCCGAGGGAGAAAGACCCTCGGAGGTGTCCTGGGATTGGTTATGAGAACCAATCATTAGGCTGGAAGTAGGAGACTTCCGATGATTCCGGACGTAGGAGACTTCCGATGGTTCCAGATCTTTTCTTATGAGCTCGTTGAGCTATAATCTGTGTTGATGGCTGTTTGCTTGCTTGTTGAGGTGCTAGATGACGGATGTATCGTATTGTACCCCGGTTGGGGATTCTTACTGAGTATCTTTATACTCACCCTTATTTATCTTTCAGGTAGCTTGGGACAACACCAGAAGGGCTAGCGGAGGGAGCCGATTGATCATGGGGAGCAGGCAGACTGTCTTTTATTGTTGCATTGTTTATTCAGCATGTAGATGGACAGGAGTCCTAGGGGAACATTGTTTAAAAAGTTGTTTAAATTGTATTGTATGAATTTATAAATACTGGCCAGGTGGTTTTACTTCGTTGGATGGTTTAAATGAAAACTGTGGTTTATGTTTTAAGGGTTCCCCCTTCTCATATGTTTTGAATGGTTTTTAAATATGAGCACTAAACCGCTTGTTATCATATTTAACTTGCATGCTGAGTGAGAACCCCGGTTTAGGACCATGTTTTGGGCCGGGTTCGTCACAAGAGAAGCTATGAAAAAGCACACAAAAGCTTGGAGATTGGAGAGCTATGGAGGAAAGGAGAATTCGGCCAAGAAGAGGGAGAATGAGGGAGGTGAAATTCGGCCAAAGGGAAGGGGAAGGGAATATGATCAAACCCTAGTAATTTTCCCTATTTTTCATAAATAAAATACCCCCAAAAAATCCCCCCCTTCGAGCCCCACCAACAACACTTTTTAAAACAATTTATTTTCCTCTACATAAGCCTCAATTTTCGACAACCACACACCAAGGATCAAATCCTAGTACAACCACAATTTATTTTAATTTTCTCCTTTTACCCGGGAGACCACCAAACTTTCTTAAAGTGGAACTCTTGCCCTGGAAATCAAAACAGGAGGAAGACTGAAGTCCAAAACCAACATAGACATTCCTGAAACCCTGAGTAATTGAGAGAACAACCTAGAGGGCAAAATGACCACAATACCCCTAGAGGGTAAAATGACCAAAATACCCCTAGAAGCACAAAAATGCCCTAACAGCCCAACAACTCACTAGGAGGACAACCTGTTAGGCCTGGAGAACCGGAAGGAAAATTTGGGCTGTTACATTATCGTTGTAATGCGCAGGGTCCACACAACCCCGACAAGGAACCCTTACCTGTCAAACTAGCTGAACCTAACAAAAGAGAATGCTCCTTGAGCTGCAGATCACCACACAGGCTAACCTAACAACAAGCCAACAAAGTTAATAATCCATGCTGAAACAACCTGGAGCAACCAAACCAAAATAGGAATTAGGGCTTTACCGAAACCCGAGCAAACTCCAACTCCCAAAGGGGGTCGCGGCCAAGGCAAGCTAGCCACACGAAAACAACTTCAAGGATCACTTCTTCTAATCTCGGCTAGGGCATCACAACATCACAAAATCACAAGTTAGCCTTGAATACAACTCAACAAACAACCAAAAAACACATCGATGAAGCTCTCAGCCGCCATGGGGATCTTGGGTAGCACAACACATCCAACACAACTAGCTCACCTTGATGTCTCAGAAATGGAGAAGGTACAAAGGTTGTCTCAACTAGCTCCTCCAACAAACACCCAAGGACTTTCGGCTAGGCTAAGATTGCACACAAGAGAAAAGCTTGGTTAGAACATTCTCCATCCAAAACAAGTTGGATCTCGGCTAGATCTACACAACCAAGCAACAAAACACAACAAACACATACCTTGAATGTAACGGCCCAGGTTTTCATCCTGGTCTTCCAAGTATGTCCTAAGGGTATTTTGGTAATTTGGTCCGGCCGTTAGGGCCGTTTCTGTCTTTCTCAGCTGTTAATATTCTTGGATGGTCAAATGTAGGGTTTGGTTGCTTTTGGATGAGTTTGGGCATGGAGAGATGCAAAAATAAAAATAGGAGTTTTGCCGGAATGAAAGTGCATCAGCTGGGATTCGAGCCCAGGTGGCTAGGGAGATAGTGGTGTGGTCCTACAAGTCAAGCTTCAGGTTGATGTTGATGCTCATTTCGCAGGATGTCTTGGTTTCCTTGGTTTTCGGGATTTAGGGAGTTTGATTAAAAAGAAAAGAAATAGGTTTCTTTTTCCCTTCTCAAAATCTCCTTGCCGTTCACCATTCTCCCAAGCCTTCTTTCCGCATCCATCCTTTCCCAAGTCCTCTTCCCGTGCATTTTTCCTCCCGAGAGCTTCGATCGTTCATCCCGGGTAAGTGACACGTTGTGCCTCGATTCCTTCTCTTTGCTGTTGTCGTCGATCCTTGGTTAAGGGGCTTTGTGTTTGTCTGTTGGTTGCTGGTTTTGTGTTTGTTGCAGCCCAGCCGAGCAGCCTACAGCGCACCAGCCGATCGCCCAGCCTGCAGCGCCCCTGCCCGATCGCAGCCCATGTCCACCCGCGTTGCAACCCCTGTCGCACGCAGCCCCATCGTGTCACAGCCCAGCGCCAGATCGCAGCCACGCAGCTCAGCGAGCAGCCTGTTCGCACGCCTCGTGACCGAGCCGCACGCCCACGCCCTGCAGCGCCCGAGCAGCTCCTCCACACGCTCGCACCTACACTGTGCCGCACGTAGCCCAGCCACGCAGCAGCGCAGCCCCAGCGCCGCACGCCCCAGCTCCTCCGCGCGCTAGCCCCGTGTCGTGTGAGTTGCTCCAGACCGAGCTGAGTGTTGTTTGTATTTTTATCTAAGGCCTATAGGTTGTGATATTTTTTTGTTGTTTGTTAGGTTCCCGATAGCTAGCTCGGGTTCAGTTGCAGCTTAGGATCCTTTGGTGTGTTGTTGCCTTCCGACTCAGGTAAGGATTTCTTACCGGAGTTGTGTGGGCCCTGCGGTATTTTCTGTGATTGTTGATTGTATGCATGTGTATGTTTATCAGCATGTTAGTGGATAGGTGCTCTGTTCTGAATCCCGACTGGCATGATTTCTCGTGTTATTTCTCATGTTAGTTCCATGCTAGGTTGTTCTGTTCTGGCATGTTCGTTATCTGTTCTAGCTCCGTAGTATCATGCTAGGTTCATTGTTTCTGTTTTGCACGTATTGGAATGTTTGCTGTTATCTGTTATAGCTTAGAGTTCTGATAGGTAGCATCATCCGGGCGAGGATGCATAACGTAACTTACATCCGTGGCAAGGACGTGCGAGGTAATACTCCGTCCCTGATCCGTCGTTAGGGTTTAGCTAACCCTAATGGCAGCCTAGTGCAATCTTGGGTGAGGGTGGCAGACTATTAAATGCCCCAACGGTCGGGGGAATGACGAGGCATTGCCTTGTCCCCGGCAGTCGACACAACCTCAGCATGTTGGCAGTAGCCCTTGATTGCCACCTGATAGGGCAAGGACCGATTCCTGGTGTAAGCCTACCACGACCGGTTTCTTAGCCTCAGGTGCGGTGGTACAGGCTGACATAGTCATAATGTCCTGGTCTCACACCACTATGTCCAGTGACACCGATCCAGAGATTATTTTAGGCATGCGTACTGGTGTAACGACCCAGGTTTTTTCATCCCGGTCTTCCAGGTATGCCCTAGGGGTAATTTGGTAATTTGGTCGGGCCGTCAGGGCCGTTCGTGTCTTTTCCAGTTACTAAAATTATTGGATGGATTTATGTAGGTTTTTGGAAGGATTTGTGGTGTGGTTTGAGCAAGGTTTGATGCAAAAGTAAAAATAAAGGAAATTGTGCTGCAGCTGGGGTTTGAACCCGGGTCTCCTGGGAAGCTTGTGGGGATGTGTGCCAATTGAGCCATTAAGTGCTCTTGTTGCTCTTCCTGCATCATCTTATGGTTAGCCTTGCATTTTGGAGTTTTGGTGCATTTGGTTAAATGAAATAGAAATTAGGTTTATTCCATCTTCTTCTCCAAATCACCTCTTGGCCGCACAAGCTTTCCTCTCCATAGCCTTTGCCGATTCTTCTTTCCCTTGCATCTCCTTGGGTTCGATCATCATCATTCGGGTAAGTCTTCATCCTCTTCATCTCCTCATTTGGTTATTGATCTTTGGCCGAAGGTAAGAAGTAGAGTGTTGTGTGTGTTGTGTGGTTTTGCGGCCGGAGAGAAGCCCGACCACAGACCATCGCGCGCTGGCCCACCGGCCAGCCCCTCGCCCAAATCTGTTGAAGCAGCCCCTGCCGCACGCCAGGCCGGACAGCAGCTTCGCCAGATCGCCCGCACGCCATCGCTCGCCAGATCGCCCGCACGCTATCGCTCGCCAGGTCGCGCCAGATCCACCGTCGCAGCCCTCCCGCACGACATCGCTCGTCGTCGTCGTGCGATCGCGCGCAGCCGACGTCAGACGTCGACGACGCGCGCCGCGCGCCGCTTCGAAGCTACTCGCGCGCACGCCCAGGCGCTCGCCGCGCGCGCTGCGTCCTCCCTGCCGCTGCGTGCGTGGGCCGCAGCGCAGCGCCTGCGCCTGCCGCTGCGGCTTGCAGCCGACTCCAAGCTCGTGTCGCCGTGCCGCGTGAGTTCCCCGAGCCGAGCTTGTTGTTCTATTGTTTTTAGACTTTTTAGGTATTGACTATTATTGGTTTGTTAGGTTCCCGCTCGCTAGCTCGGGATTGTTCCATGACTTAGGATTTGTGTGTAGAAGCATTCCACCAAGGTAAGGATTTTTACCGAGTTGTGTGGGCCCTGCGGTATATTTGTGATTGTTGTTTTGTATGCCTGTGTATGTGTAACAGCATGTTTAGCCCTAGGTGCTCTGTTCTGAATTCCTGGATGGCATGAACTCTTGTTTTGTTTCTCATGTTAGTCCATGCTAGGTTGTTCCATTCGGCATGTTCGATATCTATTCTTGCTTCGTAGTATCATGCTAGGTTCCTTGTATCTCATTGAGCACCTATTGGGTGCATTGTATGATTTGTTATTATTGCTATGATTTAGAGTTCAGGTAGGTAGCATCATCCGGGCCGGATGCATAACGTAACTTGCATCCCCGACAGGGACGTACGAGATGGTACTCCGTCCCTGATCCCGTTAGGGTTTAGCTAACCCTAACGGCTACCCCCGCAATCTTGGGTGAGGGTGGCGATCGTTAAATGCCCCAACGGTCGGGATGATGACTTGGCATTGCCTCGCCCCGGCGATCGACACGTCCTCGGCGTGTTCGGCCGTAGCCCTTGATTGCCACGATAGGGCAAGGGCGGCTTCACGGTGTAAGCCTACCACGACCAATTCCTTAGCCTCAAAGTGCGGTGGTTCAGGTGACATAGTTCACGTGTCAGTCTCACACCCTATGTCGGTGACACCGATCCAGAGATTTAGTTAGGCGTGGTGGATGGACATGGGCGGCTTGCCACTAGGACCCGGCACCCCCATAGTCTGCAGAGCACGCGGTGCATCGCCGACGCTCATTCAACGCCGGAGGAGAGCTCCTCGGGGTCTTGAGCTAGTGCACCTTTCGTATCGACAGTAGACAGGCTGAGGCCGGGACTTGTTTCCCGTATAGGGCGTATAGTGTGTGGTGGTATTTTTCCGGACTAAGACCCTGAGTTGGCATCCGAGGTCCAAGTGTGGACTTAGCTATGTGCTCCGCCTCGTGTTTATACTCATGGCTTGCATACATTCTTCTAGATGATCTTTTATATCGTATTGTACCCCGGTTGGGGATTCTTACTGAGTAATTCGTTACTCACCCTTATTTTGTGGTTTTCCACAGGTAACCAAGGCGCGAGGCAGGATGGCTGAAGGAGAAGCTATGATCATGGAATCCTGCTGTCATCTCTGACTTTTCTTATGTTATGACTCTTTTCGTTATTTTTCCCCTGAATGCATGTAGCCGGGCACGGAGCCCTAGGATACTTTTCTGAATTATTTGTGGATTCCAGCTTTGTTGAATTTGAGGATGTTTTAAATGTTTTTAATAAAATCTCACGATCGAGTAAACTCGTTGGAAATGTATTTATCATGGAGCAGTGCTTGGAGACAGGGACGGAGTTTGAGAGACTTTATTGTTCTGAATGAATCTTGAATGTTTTGATTTAATGGGAATCCGAAAACTTTATTTGCATCATGTCTTTTCCTTTTAATACATGCATTGGGGTAAAGGCCTATTTAGTGCCCTTTTTGGGTCGGGTCTTTACAACTGGACCAGGGCAGGATGCCCTAGACCCAGCACCTCCCTGGTTTGCAGCAGTATGCGGTGCGCGCGCATGCTCATTACAGCGCCGACTAGAGAGCTCCTCGGGATCTTGAGTTTAGTGCAGCTTTCGTATCAACAGTAGTAGGAAAGCTAAGGCCGAGATTAGTTTCTCGTAGAGTATCGAGATGCGTTGTAGTTTTTTGGAGTAAGACCGTAGGATGGCATCCGTGGTATTTATGTATGGATTAAAGTGATGTGCTCTCTTCTGTGTTTATATTCATAGCTTGCATACTTTCTGCTAGATGACCAGTTATATTGTATTGTACCCCGGTTTGGGATTCTTACTGAGTAACTCGTTACTCACCCTTATTTTGTGGTTTTCCACAGGTAATGAGGGCGCGAGACAGGATGGCTGAAGGCGGAGCTGCTGATCATGAAAACCAGCTGTTTTAAAACTCTGAGTTTATGTTTATGTTTTTGTTGTCCTCTGAATGCATGTAGTTGGGCACGGAGCCCTTAGGTTGTTTTCTGATTGTTTTCTGGATTCTGACACTGTTGTAAACTGTTTGGGATTTTTGAACGATTTGAATAAATCTCTTATCAAAGTATGTTTTAAACTGCTTTTGCCTTGGAACAAGTGCTTGGAAATAGGGACAAGTTTCAGGACATTTTATATTTGATTTATGAATGGATGTTTACAAGTTTTTTTTTTTAATTTTCATTCAGAATCTGGAAAACGATCTTGTATATTGTTTTTAAGTTTTTAAAGCATGCATTGAGGTAAAGGCCTAGTTTAGGACCTCTTTTCGGGTCGGGTCTTTACATTGAAGCTCTCGGCAATGGTGGCTACAAAGGGATGCTTTCGGATCTCACCAACAAGAAGGAGATCAAGCAATGGCTTGGCAAGGAGCTCTCGGATTCCAAGGGCAAGAGCTTCTCGGATGAAGCTTGTGTTGTAACTCAACAATGGAGGAGAGGTGGTCTCGGATCTAAGCTTGGAGAAAGAGCTTGAACTTGGCTAGATCTACAACAATGAGGGGAAGGTGAGCTTCTCGGATCTATGGTTGCAATAGGGAAAGGAGAAGAGATGGCTTGGAGAAAGAAGATGGAGAGCTTGAGAGCTTGGTTCGGCCTAGGGAATGGAAGAAGAACAAGGAGAGAATAGAGAGGAAGTTATCAGCTAGGGTAAATGGGAAGGAGAAAGTGATTTTCTCCTTCTTTTTCTTATTTTTAAATCCAAGGAAAAATCCCTCCTTCGAGTCCCAACTTTAACACTTCTTAAAACTATTTTCTGTTTAAACCCGAACGACCTCCAAACTTCTCCAAACAACTCCCGAACTTGAGACCTGAAACAAAATAAATTACTAACTCATCACAAGTCTGAAAATATCCTAAAACCCTGGACAATTACCAAAATGTTCCTGGAGGGTCAAACAGCCCTAACGACCCAACCAAACCACTGAATAATTAATCGAACGTACCTGAAGAACCGAAATGAAAACCTGGGCCGTTACAAGATGACACCGTGATACATTAGAAGAGAGGAGGCAAATTGTGAGTGTTTAAAAACAATAGTAATTTTGAAACTTTTTTAGATGCAAGAGTAATTTTAAACTTTTTAAAAGTTGATATTTTTTAAACTTTGTCTAAGTTCACAAGTATTTATGAAACAAAACTCTAACCAAATTTAATTATAAAGACATTTTTAACACGTTTAGTAAAGTTTAAGAATATTTTTTAAAATTTTCAAAATTAAGGGTATCGTTGATATACAAACTTCCTAGTTCAAAAATATATTTAATAATTTAACGTAATTAAAAAAACAATAAAAAGTTGCCACCTAAAATAAATTTTCTATAAATTATGATATATTTATCCATGTTTTTTTTGGAATTTGCACTATATAGCAACTTTTTTATCACAGTTTACAATTATAGCACATTTTTAAAAATAATTATTTTATAGCAAATTCTGCCATTTTATTAAAAAAAATTATTTACCTTTTTTATAGAAGATTTTGATAGAATCTATCATTCTCTAGTGATGGAAGTCTATCAATTTTATTAGTAATTGATTTTATCAGTCCTTATTGATATAATCTGATGGAAGTCTATCAATTTACTTTATTTATTAGTAATTGATTCTATCAGCCTCTATCGATATAATCTATCAATATAGAATCCTATCAATTTACATTTTTGTTATATGTGCAAATATTTTCATTATTGTACCATTTAAGAAATATTTTAACCATTTTGTAATATACATGTTTGTCCTTTTTTTTTTAATATTTTAAAGTTTTATTTTTAATGGTTCTTAATCTTTTAAATTTTTCACAATTTTACGCTCCATGTTTCGAAAACGTGCACACTCTCTCTTATCTCAAAGTACACGTATGAATTTTTTTTTTTTTTTCAACCTCAAATAAAGATTATATATAAGGCATTATTATTTTTTTTTTAATTTCTTCATTAAAAATATTTGAATGTTGGTATTCGAATCTACAACTGTTTTATTACTAAGTTGTAGACATATGGGTACTAAAAAAAAAAAGTTGTAAACAGATGGTGAATATTTGTCAATTATAATGTTTGAGTAATGTGTTAAATTTCTTACTTCAGTCCATACCTTAGAGCTATGGAGTCAGTAAAGGATTATTTTATTAACAAATTTGGAAACACATGCATGTGATTTTTTTTTAATTTTTTTGTTTATGTATGAATGTCTTTTTTTTATAAAAGAAATGCATAAATTAAAATTAATTCAACATTCTCACGTTTGAGATAACAATCCTACTTTCTCTCATTACTATAAGTTATTTAGATTGTTTGAACATTCTTTCATCTATCTTTCTATTGTCAATATTAGCAATTTGTGTTAGTTTATGGGTAAGAATATTTGTCTCCTAATTGCATTATTTGAAAGAGAGAAATTTGAAATTTCTTATTAATAGAAGTGTTCCTTTTTTTATACGTCCAACCTCCAGTTGGTTCTTGTTGATGTGTGAGTTGAGCGTATGTGTAGAGTAGAATTTTTCTACGAGGTACGAATTTGAACTCATAACTTTTTTATCTTTGATTATGTATTAATATTGCTCAGCTATTGTTTTTTTTTTCTAGTGTTAAAAGTAACATCTAAGTAATAGCTTATGGGTCTAAATATATTAGTACGACGATAATTTAATAATTATCCATTGTTAAACAAAGTTAATATTTTGTATGAATAATTTAATTGAAAATTTTACATTATAAAATAGATTAAAATAGTATTTTAATTGAGAAGTTCTATTTTAGTCTTTATATTAATTACTTTTATAAATCTGAATTAAATTAAAGCACAATATAATATATTTCTAAATTTATTTAGAGAAAGCTAATTGACCGTATTGTACTTTTTTTTTTTTTGGAAAAGGACCGTATTGTTCTTTTAAGTTAACAAAAAATATTATCATTTGAATTAATTTCAAAATTTAATAAAAATTGAACCCAGATCAAAATTATATTTTAATGAGAATTTACCATCAATAGCATATTCTACCTCTTGTATTATATTTGTAGCATAATTTTTAAAATAATTCATCTATAGCATATTTATTTCTATCACTCACCTAATGATAGTCTATCACTCACCTAGTGATAGAACTCAATTTAGATTTCTATCACTGATAGAAAACTTAAGCAGTGATAGAATAAGTCTATCATTAATTGAATTCTATCACTAATAGAACTAGACAAGTGATAGAAATCAATTTGAATTTTCTGCTACAAATGAAATTATTTTGAATTTTGTGCTATAGATGGAAATATTTTGCCATTTTTTGATATACATGCAAAATCCCCTATTTTAATCTATATTATTAGAAATTTTAAAAGATTAAGGGATGAGACGAATATTGTATTCGCCAAAGAACAATCAGCCATTATGTCCGTACACCGGTCTATGGTCAACTCAAGTATAAAAATGTTCGAAGGATATTATAAAAAGTTAAATGAAGAATTTCTGCTTCAAATTTTAGCCATGTACGTGGGGGCATTTAAAAGAGGTAGTGGGGGCAAAAAGAACTTTCCCTAAAGTGGTTTTAGATACCTAAATTTTTATATATATTTGGAGAAAAGCCAACCAAATAATAGTTAGTTTTACTATTTAAAGCCACATAGCTTATTCTGTAAGGACCCGACCCAAAAGAAGCGGTCTCTAACCTAGATCCTTACTTAGCATGCATGACTAGGAATGTAAAACACCATCCAACGTACTAATTTAAAACTTTTGCAACCAACAGAACTTTAAACAACCACAAAAGCCAATATAAAAATCAAGAGTAATTGACTGATCAGTGCTTTTCTTAAAAACAAAACAAGAGTACGGTACGAGAACCATAAAATAGTTTGAGTGTTTCCCTAGGGACTCAAGTCCCACTACATGCTAAATCACAAAGAAAACAATGAAAGAACATGCATCCCAGAGTCAGCTATCCATGATCATCCAGCCGCCTCCTCCTAGCCATCCTGCCTATGTCCCAAGTTACCTGGTGGAAAACCACATAAAATAAGGGTGAGCAACGAGTTACTCAGTAAGAATCCCCAACCGGGGTACAATACGAAAACATATCATTTAGCACACGGACATGCAACCATGCAATGACTCAGAGCAAACAGATGGGTCAACAGAACGTCACTCTTGGGGCTTGCCTATTCGAGGCTTCTGACTACCAACTACCCTAGGTTCACACACAGGTGTCCTTTGAGCCTTACACAACCTAGGACTCGAAGTGTTGCCCATCGGGTCTTATACACCTAGGATGCCCATCGTGGTCTTACACCTCCAACTCGGTGATGCCCATCGGGACTTATACACCTAGGATGCCCATCGGGTCTTACACCTCCAACTCGGTGATGCCCATCGGGACTTATACACCTAGGATGCCCATCGGGTCTTACACCTCCAACTCGGTGATGCCCATCGGGGACTTATACACCTAGGATGCCCATCGGTCTTACACCTCCAACTCGGTGATGCCCATCCGGGGACTTATACACCTAGGATGCCCATCGGGTCTTACACCTCCAACTCGGTGATGCCCATCGGGGACTTATACACCTAGGATGCCCATCGGGTCTTACACCTCCAACTCGTTGATGCCCATCGGGACTTATACACCTAGGATGCCCATCGTGGTCTTACACCTCCGGATGTCCATCGGGGTCTTCCCGAGCGGGGACGCATTAGTTACCCCTACAATCTCTTACACTATACATCATCCGCCAATTCCTAGCATGGCACTAACAGGATAACAAGGTCACGGTTATGCCGAGACAATTTAACTCCTAGCATGTAACTAACAGGATATATCAAGAATCTCAAGCACAAAAATCATCTGGAAACCAGAAAGAGCAAGCAACCTATCCACTAGAAATTCCATACAAACACAACACATGGCATGCTATCAAGTATTCGCAGGGTCCACACAACCCCGGTAAGAAATCCTTACCTGGAAGTGAATAGAACCAACAGTCAACAGATGACCCTCGAGCTTCTAAGCAAACCCGACAACCTAAGCAAGTAATAAAATCAACCTAATTAACCAACAGCAGCTAAAAAGAACATAATGTCCAAAGGGTCAGCCTCGGGAATTTACCAACCGAGAAGACACCGTGCTCGAAAGAAAGCGGCGTGCGAGCGTGGCGTGCGGAGGATGATAGGTCGCCGCGCGTGCGGTCGAAGTCTTTGAGGGTGCACTCTTTGGCGTTTGGTGCAGCAAAGAGGGCGCCAGCGCGGTAGCGCGCGGGTGCAAGGGCAAGGCGCGTGGCCCTCGGCAGCACGACAGGCAGGACGTGCGGCCGGGGCAGATGGCCGTGCAGACGCGGTCAGCGTCTTTGCGCGCGCGATGCGCGACGGCAGTTCTAGGTGCCGAGCGGGGCGTCGCGTGCGACGAAGCGGGCGCGCGGCGAAGCGGCTCGGCTGGAGCAGCGAGCGGCGACGGCGAGGGCGCAGACGGGCGGGCACACGTGGTGCGCTGGGACGCGGTCTCGCGGGTGCATTCGGTCGGAGCGACGCTGGGGCGCGCGGTGAAGGCGACGGACGGCGGCTGGGCGCGACGGCAGGCGACGGCAGGCTGGCTGGGCGACTGTGGTAAAGCGACGGACAATGGGCGCGACGCAGTGCAAGCGACGACGGCGGTGGCGCTCAGGCTGCTCGCCGGTGCGTGCGTGGTTTGTCACCGAACGTGTCGGGAGGGGCGATGGGCGGCAGGCGGCATGTGGCGAGGGTGTGGGGAGAGGGTTTTGCGAGAGAAGCTTTCCTTTTTTTCTTTTCTTTTCTTTTTTTTTTCTTTCTTCCTCAAATTAAATAAGCTTTGGGAATCTAAAATTCCCTTCCCAAGGCTTTCCTCCTTCAAACCCTAGTTGACGCATTTATTTTCCTTAATTAATTCCAAACTCCCATCTCTCTTTGAGGCCGAGGGTTCGAGTCCTCCAAATAACATCTTTTAAACCTTATTTTATATTTAACTAAAATCCGGGCTGTTACATATTCTTTGTAAACTTTGTTTATAATATATTTTTAGAAAACTTAAAATCAAAAGAAACCTTGTTTTTTTTTCTTTTTGACATCCAAAAGAACCCTTTTCAATTTGGTAAAAAATTAATGATTTACAATAGTTATGAGTTTGTTTTTTCAATATATTTTATTAGGGAAATAACAGAGTAATTACAAAGGTAACAAAAAAAAAAAGATTTCTCTCTCCGTGTATAGAACAATATTAAAATAAAAGTTAATTTTGATTTTTTTTTTAAAAAAATTAATAGTATTTTTAAATTTTTTCAAAATTTAAGGGAACTTTTGATATAAATTCATGTTTGACAATTTAACCTAAAATATAATATAGAATGAATTCAAAAATTATATATTATTATTGAGAACTTGCATACGAAACTCATAAAAATTAGAAAAAAATAGCTAAGGTGTCTCAATGAAAAATAAAATTCAATTAAATTTTAGATGATAAATAAGAAAAAAATATCTACCTAAAATATTATATGTCTTATTCTAGACATATCATTTTAATTTTGTAATATTTAATTTTTTTCATTTAATACTTCCATTTTAAATTAGTGTATCACTATCATTTCATAAATAAAAGGATGTATATCACTAGATCTTATAGTTATTGTTTTATTGATTTATTAGACTATGGTGGCATTATCTACATGGTGTGCCACTTAGCTCAAAATCTCAAAATCCATCTCTTTATTTCTCTATGCAAATCTATATCTTTCTTTTAAAAAAAAATAAAATAAATAAAAGTAGAGATTCTTGCTTCAATTTTCTAGTTTGAAAGTGAAAGTGAAAATTATTTGTTTTCAATAATATTATTTAAAATATAACTGAAAAGGGTCGATGATGTGATGTGATGTTTGCTGCACAAATGAAAATGCTATTTCTTATGAAAAGTTTTTTTTAAAAAATTGCATTTAAGTCTCATCAAGACTTGGGAGAATATGAAAATTGAGTATATTTTGAAATAAATGAACAAAAAAAAAATGATAGAGAATATGAAGAAAAATATAAGTGACTTTTTAAGTATAGGAATCCAAAGATAATCTAAATAATAAATTGCTCATTTAGCTATATATTTTTATATCATTAGATACTTTGATTGACTGAAAATATTGAAGGATTGGCATGGTTAGATGAATATTCTATAAAATGGAAGACAACCCAAGGAATAATTTTATCACTTAGAGAATATTAAAAAAATAATAATGAAACAAAAGAAAGAGAAATTTAAAGTTAAATTAGGTTTTATGGAAAAGTAGTACTGCTTTGAGCTTTTTATCTTCAAATAACAATGATACTAATAAATAAAAAAAGAACGAACCTTTTTTAGTGTTTAGTTTGGTGCCACTAGCATTTTGGAGTTTTTTTTTTTTTTTCTTGTTTCATTTGAATGGAAAAAAAACGTAGGAAGAAGAAATGAGAAGGGAAAGCAAGTTGGTACTATGAGGGTGGATAGAATTTTGTGTAGATAATGTATTGGGGTTTTCTAATGATTGCACAAACATTAGGCATCTTATGAGGTATAGCATGGCTATTCATGTAAACACTTGGTATCTTATGAGCAAGTATGAATATATCAAAATTTATAAATTTGTTATAAATTCATTTTTTTATTAAAAAAAACTTGGTAATAAATCATTTAAAATACAAATATATTTAGTAACTAATATAGACATGCAATAAACATTAAATTTAGTAGATACTCTTTTCTTTTCTTTTCTTTTTTTGTAACACAACAATATTAAATAGAAGGATTGAACTTTTAATCTTGTACAGAATATAGTAAATATAAATAATTACAAATGTTGGAAAGATTTCAAGTATTTGATTATTCGTAAATTTATTAAAATTTTGTATTGTGACTTAAATAATTCTGCTGAGGGGTTGAATCAAAATTTTCTAGAAACACGGATATACAGTGATACACATACATTTTATTTTTAAAATGTAGATATACAATGGCAAACACTTTCAATAATGGGCAATATTGATGTTGAACACCAATAGGTGACGAACAGTGCCCATCTATTAAGGCTCGTGCACAAGAGCCTTAACGACATCCATGTGCGCGCTTGCTAGCCAATGCCCTACGCCCTAGCGTGTCGCGTGCCTCCTCAGTCAACACAAGCACCGTCAATTTTGTTGCTCATTCTGCGGTATGTCTTGGTTTGCTTTGATTTTGGGATTTACATGAGTTTGATTAAAAGAGAAAAGAAATAGGTTTTCATTCTTTTTGCTTCTCCAAATCCTCCTTGCCGTCCAACCCATTCTCCCAAGCTCTCCTTGTCGTGTGTCTTCTCCCAAAAGCTTCGCCGTCTCGTTCGTCCCGGGTAAGTGTTCTCGATCTCTCTTTCTCTCTTTCGTTGTTGGTATTGTTCTTGCTGGCCGAGAGAAGAGGATTGAGTTTTGGTGTTTGATGCAGCCAGCGAGCGCACAGCAGCCCCCCATCGCCCGACCGTCGTCGCGAAAGCACCACGCCTCGTCGCACGCCCACTATGATCGCACCAGCAACCCCATCGCAACCTAGCATCCCCGCCGTCGCACGACGCCCATCATGATCGCACCAAAGACCCCATCCACCAGCGATGTCGCACACCGCAACGTCGCCGCGACGCCCGATCGCCCAGCCCGTCGCGGCCCCTACAGCGCCTGCCGATCGCGCCTCGCGACCGCCGCCGCGCCAGCGCCCATCGCGTCGCACCTCTTGTCGTCGCTCGTTCCTCCTGCAGCACTTCAAAGATTCGCGGCCGTGTCGCGTCGCCCGGCCAACCCGGCGGCCCGATCGTCGCGGCGCAGCGGCGATCGCTAGCGCTGTCGTGTCGCGTCGTCAGCTCAGCGCCAGCCCGTCGTCGCAAGAGCGAGCCCGCCGCGCGCGCCCGCGCCCAAGCAACACCCCAAGAGACGCCAAAGAACACACCCAAGACGCCCAAAGTGACACCGATCCAGAGATTAGTTAGGCATGAGTACTAGACCAGGGCAGCTTGCCCCAAACCTAGCACCCCCATGGTTTGCAGCAGCATGCGGTGCGGGCACACGCTCATTACAGCCGCGACTGGAGAGCTCCTCGGGATCTTGAGTTCAGTGCACCTTTCGTATCGATAGTAGACAGGCTGAGGCCGAGACTAGTTTCTTGTATAGGATCGTAAAGCGTTGTAGTTTTTTGGAGTAAGACCCTGAGATGGCATCCGAGGTTTATGTGAGGATTAAAGTAGTGATCTCTTCTATGTTTATATTCATGGCTTGCATACTTTCTGCTAGATGACCAGTTATATCGTATTGTACCCCGGTTGGGGATTCTTACTGTAACGGCTCAGTTTTCTATTCCGGTTTCCTAGGTGTTTCCGGTTCAATATTCGGTTGTTCGGTTCGGTCGTTAAAGCTATTTTAGCCCTTAGGGGTATTTTGGTCTTTTTGCTCCTCGGTCAGGGTTTGTGGATTTTCAGGATTCCAGGGTCATTCCTGCCCTTTATCGAGGCTTGATTGTTGTTGGTTGCAAGACCCAAGAAGTTTGTGCTAGTTGTTTGGAAGTTTGGAGGTGATTTGGTTATTGGCAAAAATAATGTTAATTAAGTGCCTCCAATGGGATTTGAACCCTTGACCTAATGGTGATTTGGAAGCTTGATTTGAATGAGTTTTAATTTAAGAGAAAAGATTGCTTCAGCGTGGACTCGAAGGAGGAAGCCTTGGGAAGGGATTTAGGTCACCAAGGCCTATTTAAGTTAGGAAAAGGAAGGAAAACCAAGAAAATTCCTTCCCATGTTTTGCTGCTCACCCTCCATCACTCCTTCCCTCTCACCTTGCCGTCCTCCTAGAATGAAGAACCGAGAGCCAAGACCGGCAGCATCGGACCGCCGCTCGGCCGAGTGCACTGACAGCCCCGCCACACACGCAGCGCCTGAGCCCAAGATAACCCCACTGTTGCCAGACCATGCCAAAGCAAAGCAGCCCAACGCCCAAAGATACCCCTGATCGCGCCCCAGACACCGCGCCCACTGCCAGATCGTCTTGCGCGCCCGGTGCGTTGTTCGTCCCTAGCGCGCCCGTACGCGCCAAAGCGCGCTTAAGCTAAGCTCGCCTCAGCAACCCGACTGCCGCCCTTGCCGCTGAGAGAGCTGTTTTGCCAAGAGAGATTTGGGCCGAGACCTAGTGCCTTCTCGGTTGGTAATTCCCGAGCCTCCACTCTTTTGGACCTTAAGATATTAGTTGTTGTTTGCTGAATTAGGATGATTTTATTGTTTGCTTAGGTTGCTCGGGTTCACTTAGAGGCTCGAGGGTTGCTTGTTGGTTGTGGTAGTTATTCTCTGCTTGTTTCCAAGTAAGGATTTCTTACCGTGGTTGTGTGGACCCTGCGATGTATCATGATTGTGCCTTGTATGCTTGGTTATCATATATCGCATGTTAGCTATAGGATGACTTGTGTTTGAAATCTTGCTAGCATGTTTGCTTGTTGTTCATGTTAGTGCCATGCTAGGTTTGTTCTTCCAGCATGCTTTTGATTCCTGCTTGAGTTCGTAGTATCATGCTAGGGACTTTCCTTACCCTGGCATATCCATGTCTCCTGTTCTTATTCTGTTGATTTCTTGCTAGGTTAGACAGGTAATGTTGATTGTCTGATTGATAGGCTAGTTTGTGTCCCTGTACTTAGGAGACCGTTAGGGGTTGTAAGTTTAGGTTTCGCTTGGGTAAGTCCCCGATGGGCACCAATGCATTGCTAGTGTATGTAAGTCATCGATGGGCACTACACTGTTGGCTTATGTGTAAGTCCCCGATGGGCGTCATAAGGTTGCTAGGGAGTGTAAGACCTCGATGGGCATCTCTGTGATCCTAGCTGTTGTAAGACCCCGATGGGCATCCTAGATGTGTAAGACCCCGTTGGGCAGCATTGATGGCTAGAGGTGTAAGTCCCCGATAGGCATCCGTATGTGTAAGACCCCGATGGGCATCCGTATGTGTAAGACCCCGATGGGCATCATTGATTTGTGGAGTAAGACCCCGATGGGCATCCTTGTGTGTAAGTCCCCGATGGGCATCACTGAGTCTAGTAGGTGTAAGACCCTGTTGGGCATCCTTATGTGTAAGACCCCGATGGGCATCATCGCGTCCTAGGTTGTGTAAGACCCCGATGGGCATCAAGGTGTAGAACCTAGTGTAAGTTGTGGTTGTAAGTCCTTGAATAGGCAATTCCTAGATCGGCAGTTAGCCTGAGACAACTTGGTGCTTCTGAGCTCGTATTGTTTGCATGTATACTAGGTTGCTAGATGACTGATGTATCGTATTGTACCCCTGTTGGGGATTCTTACTGAGTATGTTTATACTCACCCTTATTTCTGTGGTTTTTCCACCAGGTAACTTATGACAAAGACCTGGATGGCTAGCGGAGGGAGTTGTTTGATCATGGGAAAGTACTTTAGGCACTCTGTCGTTTATTGTTTGCATTATTTATTCAGCATGTAGATGGACAGGAGTCCTAGGGGAATGATGTTAAAGTTGTTTAAACTGTTTGAATGTTCTTTTATAAATACTGGCCAGGCTTGTTTTACCTTGTTGGATTTGCTTTATGAAAATTGTTGGTTATGTTTTAAGTGTTTCCCGTTTCCAAATGTTTTGAAAAGTTTTAAATATGAGCACTAAACCGCTTGCTGAGTGAGGACCTAGGTTTAGGACCGTATTTCAGGTCGGGTCCTTACACTTACTGAGTAATTCGTTACTCACTCTTATTTTGTGGTTTTCCCTAGGTAACCATGGTGCGAGACAGGATGGCTGAAGGAGGATCTGTGATCATGGAAACCCGTTGTTTCGAACTCTGAGTCTTATGTTAATGTTTTTATGTCTTAAAGTCCTCTGAATGCATGAAGTTGGGCAAGGAGCCCTTAGGTTGTTTTCTGGTTATTTTCTGGATTCTGATACTGTTGAAAACCGTTTGAAGTTTTTGAATGTTTAAGTTAAATCTCTGATCAGAGTACGTTTTAAATTGTATTTAGCTTGGAAACAGGGACAGGTTCCAGGACAGTTGTGTTTGTTTTGAATGGATGTTTATCGTATTTGGTTTTATTCAGAATCTGGAAAATGATCTTGCATAATATTTTCTGAGTTTTTAAGCATGCATTGAGGTAAAGGCCTATTTTAGGACCCCGTTCGGGTCGGGTCTTTACAGTTGGTATCAGAGCTCAGAGTCATAGATTCTATAGACTGAACTTTTGTTGTAGGTCGTTTTTCCATGATCATCAGCACTCTGACAGTCATCAGGTACGCCTAAGTTTACAGTTTTAAGAAAAGGGTTAAGAATTTACAATACATTTTACATCTAGTGTATGCCTATGTAATGTTCATTGATTTTCTATTCGGAGTTTCCTGTGTGTTTTGATTCAATATTCTCATTTGTTCGGTTGGGCCGTTAAAGATATTCTAACCCTAAGGGGTATTTTGGTCTTTTTGCTCCCCGGTCAGGGTTTTTGGATTTTCAAGATTCTGGGGTCATTCCTGCCCTTCATCGAGGCTTGATTATTGTTGGTTGCAAGACCCAAGAAGTTGGTGCTAGTAGTTAGGAAGTTTGGAGGTGATTTGGTTATTAGCAAAATTAATGTTAATTAAGTGCCTCTAATGGGATTTGAACCCTTGACCTAATGGTGAGTTGGAAGCTTGATTTAAATGAGTTTTAATTTAAGAGAAAAGATTGCTCCAGCCGGGGCTCGAAGGAGGAAGCCTTGGGAAGGGATTTAGGTCACCAAGGCCTATTTAAATTAGGAAAAGGAAGGAAAACCAAGAAAATTCCTTCCCTTGTTTTGCCACTCACCCTCCATCACTCCTTCCCTCTCACCTTGTCGTCTTCCAAGAATCAAGAACCGAGAGCCAAGATGCTTTTGATTCCTGCTTGAGTTCGTAGTATCATGCTAAGGACTTTCTGTAACGGCCCAGGTTTCTATCCCGGTTCTCGAGGAGCTTCCGGTTCAGATTCAGTGGTTCAGTTGGGCCGTTAGAGCTGTTTTGACCCTTAGGGGCATTTTGGTCTTTTGGCTCCCTGGGCAGGATTTGTGGATTTTCAGGGCTTCGAGGCAGCTCCTGCCTTTGGTGAGGCTTGTTTGTTGTGGACTGCGAGTCCTGAGATGTTTGGGCTATTCGTTTGGGAGTTCGGTTGTGATTTGGGTTTTGGGCAAAGTGATGGTTGTTTGGGTGTTTCCTTCAGGATTCGAGCCGGGCCCTCAGTGTTGATTTGGGAGGTTGATTTAAGTGAGATTTATTGATTGGAAAAGGTTGCTTCAGGCGGGTCTCGAAGGAGGAAGCCGGGAAATGGGATTTAAGGATTTTAAGGATTTTTGGAAAATTGGAAAATTTGGATAAAATGGTTTTGGATAAGGATAAAAAGAAAAAGGATATTTCTTTTTTTATTTAAAATCCCATTTTCCTTTTATTTTTCCCAAAATTCCCTTTTTTCTCTTTTTTTTCCTTTCTCTCTCCTCCAACCCGAGCTCACCCTCCCAGCCCCCCTTGGTCGCCCGAGCCAGCCCTCCAGCCAGCCCAGCCCCTGCCGACAGCCTGCTTGTTGTGTGTTGGCTTGGCCCGAGCCTTGTGGCTTCTCGGATGGTATTTCCCGAGTCTTTGCTTCGTTGGGCCCGGATTTATTGGCTGCTGGTTATGGATTTATGGGGCTGTTTTATTGTATTTATTTGGGTGCTTTGTTTGATGTTCAGGCTGTTCGGAATCGTTTAGAGGCTCGAGGGTTGCTCGTTGATTTGTGATTATTATTATTGTTTTCCTGCTTGTTCCAGGTAAGGATTTCTTACCGTGGTTGTGTGGACCCTGCGATATTATCTCGATTGTGCCTTGTATGCTTGTTTACTGTTATGAGCATGTTAGAGATAGAGCAGTTGATTGACCTCTTGCTAGCATGTTTGCCTGATTTTACATGTTAGTACATGCTAGGTTTGTTCTGCCAGCATGCTTATGATTCCTGCTTAAGTTGTAGTATCATGCTAGGTAATGTGATTTATGTCGGTCATTGCTTGCTAGCCAGGAATCATTGATTTTGCTCTGTACTCTTAGATAGAGTTGTAGGGTTTGTCATCATCTAGAGACTGAGCCGACATAAAGTGTGCGAAGCATAACGTATCTTGCTACCCCCCCCGGTCGCCAAGGTGGATTTAGCTCAGGTTAGGAGTAAATTGTGCGAAGCATAACGTATCTTGCTACCCCCCCCCCCGACCCGCCGGTTGTGGACTTAGCTACCCACTTCGGCAATAGCCTAGTTTGTAGTGCGCTAGAGCGGAACCCCGCCAGCGGTGTAAGCCTACCTTGGCGTTCTTAGCTTCTGTAAGTGGATCAGCCGCATGCGGATGAGCGCCGAGGGCCTCGCGCTACTGTGATCAGTGACACCGCTTCTGAGTCATAGGCATGCGTACCTAGCCCGCGTAGTTTGCCCTTAGGCCCCCGCATTTACGCCGGTTGCAGAGAGCATGCGATGTGCGCGCACAAGCGTTAGTTGCCGGTTCGGAGAGCTCCCCCGGGCTAATGTCGTGAGTACACCATTCTTTCCGTTAGAGCCCGACTTGGGTACTCTCCGTAAGTCCAGATTAGTGCAAGGGCAAGGAGGCCCTTGAGGAAATTCTAGGGATCGATGTATTCCCCGAGTGATGAGATACCTCGGTGATGTCCCGGGATTGGTCGATGTATCCAATCCCGATCAGCCGGAAGTAAGAGACTTACGATGGCTTCGGATCTTGTTTTATGAGCTCGTTGAGCTATGATGCGTGTTGATAGTTGTTTGCTTGCATGTTGAGGTGCTAGATGACTGATGTATCGTATTGTACCCGGTTGGGGATTCTTCACGAGTATGTTTATACTCACCCTTATTTATCTTTCGTAGCTTGGGACAACACCGGGATGGCTAGCGGAGGGAGCCGATTGATCATGGGGGGAGCCATGGCACTCTGTCATTTATTATTGCATTGTTTATTGGCATGTAGATGGGACAGAGTCCTAGGGGAACATTGTTTAAAACGTGGTTTAAATTGTATTGTATATTTTTATAAATCTGGCGAGTTTTTTTACTTCGTTGGATTGTTTAAATGAAAATCGTTGTTTATGTTTTAAGGGTTCCCCCTTCTCATATGTTTTGAATGGTTTTTAAATATGAGCACTAAACCGCTTGTTATCATATTTAACTTGCATTTGAGTGAGAACCCGGTTTAGGGCCATGTTTTAGGTCGGGTTCGTCACGGTTGGTATCGAGCACAAAGTCATAGATTCGTAGACTAACTTCGCTTTGTAGGTTGTTGCTCCCATGATCATCAAGACTCCAAGGCCGCAGTTTGTCCGAGTTCAATTAAGCTAAGGGGTAAGAATTTACAATACTTTTCATCTAGCTTTTATGCCTTGTGTAGAGTTGTGGAGGAGACGAAAGGTGAGTTCGACTCGTTCTTGGTTTGGGCTTAGAGAGCCATCATGCCAACTTTCGCATGATGCAGCGGTTTGATGAGTAGTGAGAGCCCGGTGTGGGCGGCTTTTATGCTTTGTGCAGATTGCGGTGTGTCGATCGCACCAAGAGGGAGGCGAGCTTAGACTCTCCGTGAGGCCATTTGTGGCCCAGTTGTTGCTTTTCCCCTAGTGAGAGGGTGGAGGTGCTTTGTGCAGATCGCCAGTGTGTTGATCGCACTCAGAGGAGCAGGACGCTTGGCATGTCCACCCGAGGTGTTGGACTGATCGTGTTGATGTTGAGGCCGCGTCCAGGGTTGTTAGGCCTGTTGGCCCTAGCAGTTGAGTTGCCAAGTGGAGGGGGTAGAGGTTAGCACGCCTCAGAGTGAGACTCCTTGAGCAGAGTGAGACTCCTTGAGCAGAGTGTGCTCCAGCCATGAGAGTTTTGATGGCAGGTCTTTAGCTATTAGAGAGCGGAGACCTGAGCGCAGACAGTAGCTGCAGATGAGGAGTCCCGGCACGATAGCCCAGCCCGGTGATGAGTTTGTTTCAGCATTTTCCCCCAGTAGCTCTTGTAGCCCTGGAGGTTCCCGGGAGGGCATGATCAGCAGGTTTTTGCCGTCGCGTTTGTTGGCGTTGATGGAACCGCCCAGTTTGGCAAGTGGATGCCTGTAGAGCTCGATGTTTAGAAAGTCCTGCTGCTAGTGGTAAGTAGTTGGCAGGTTTGAGTTTAGCATCCGTGTGTTGGGATGCCCTGCTTTGATTCGAGGCCGAGATGTGCGTTCTGTCTTTATTTGGTACAAAGCAGATTGATGGTGGTAGTCCCTTGAGAGAGGTGGACTAGCGAGTCTCCACTGATCGCCCGATTGATTGGCAAGTTGTTGGGGTTAGTGGCTTGAGGCAGATGTAGAGGCATCTTTGCCCCTTGCAAGCCTGTTGTCGTTGTACAACCAGTTCTTTTAGTACCCTCGTAGCCAGGGTGTTGTATGGAGTTTGCTTGCCAGGGTTTTATCCATTTGTGGATTTCAGCGGGCTAGTAGAGTGGAGCACTCTTTTTATTTGGATGTTCCCAGTGTGGAACTAGTTGTTGCCACCCGAGGAGTTGGCCTGATCTTCTGTTGAGCATCGAGTGAGATGCAAGAGTTGGCCTGAGCTTTGTTGAGCATCTAGTGAGATGCAGGAGTTAGCTTGAGCTTTTGTTGAGCATCGAGTGGGATGCAGGAGTAGGCCTTGGCATGTCTGTTGGTCGAGATGCTAGAGATTAGGCTGCTCGAGTGTTTGGACTCTTGTGTTGAGTGCCATTGCCCCGTCACTTGGAGTGTGACCTTCCCTTTCCTCAGAGGGGTATAAAGCTCGTTAAGGCTGATTTGTGTTGTAAAGGATGTAGTGCCCGTTGGCACCAGGCTTTGAGAGGAGGCCTAGATTCAGGCCAGTTGGCACTTTTGGTGCAGGTGGTTCCATGGCCGCCCGGAGTTTAGCATCCCCGCTAGTCTTGTACCCATTTCTTGTTGGGTTGCATATGAGATCTAGCTCGGTGGTAGTCAGAGGACTACAAGTTTGAGGTTTTCGAGGGAAAGTAGGAGCTTTCCAAGATCACCGAGAGTTGGGTTCAAAGGATGTTGTAGGCTGTAAAGAGCTAGCGCGTTCGAGTTCTCGCGCCTGTGTTGTGAGCCTGTGAGCCAGCTTGTTGGTAGCATGATTCGCCTACCCTTTGAGTTACCCTAGTATGGGTAGTGTTGGCATCGATGGATGCGTGATTGATCCAGTGTTAGTGCCATGAGTTGTATGGCTGATCGGAGCGTTTAGTGAGCACATTTGCTTGAGGTATCTTAGCTTGGTTGGATATGCTCTTGTAAAGTGAGTGGGCCAATGTGGCTTTCCGTGGTGAGTCGACCCCGAGTGGGTTTGGACTCTTGTTGCTCCCTGGTTAGTTGTGGCTCTGTTTGGAGGCAAAAGTTGCCCTGTGTGAGAGCCCTTGTTGGCATTGGATCTAGTTGGAGCTGTACACACCGGTGTACTTTTGTGTAGCTCGTTCCGTGGTTTATGTTTGGAGAACCACGAAGGGTTTGTGTTGAGGAGCCAGTGCTCAGTCTTTGAGTTGTCAAGGTTTAGTTCTTGGCAAGTGCCCTAGCTTTGGTTGTAAGGATGCCGTGCTCGTAACCGGGTTGTTGTTTAAGCAAGTTTTGCTTGTTGGTCCTTAGCCTGGTCAGAGTTCAGTTGGAACTGAACAAGAGCGGTGGTAGCAAAGCCGCGCAGTTTCTGATCGTTTTGGCTAAGAGAGCTGTTCGGATCCTGTAACGACCCGACCCGAATGGGGTTCTAAATAGGCCGTCACCTCAATGCATGCATTAAATCTACAGAAAATTTGCAAGATGGTGTTTGGATTCTAAGTAAAAACTAAAACATGAAAACATCCATTTAAAAATCAACATAAATTCTCGAAACACTCGTCCCCTGTTTCCAAGCACTGTTCCAAGACAAATACATTTCCAAAACATACCGATCAGAGATTTATTTAAAACATACAAACTTTACAACAATGCTAGAATCCGGAAATACATTCAGAAAACACCCTACGGCTCCGTGCCCAACTACATGCATTCAGAGGACACTTAAATCATAAACATAAACATAAGACTCAGAGTTGAACAACAGGTTCCATGATCACAGCTCCTCCTCCAGCCATCCTGTCTCGCACCATGGTTACCTGTGGAAAACTACATAATAAGGGTGAGTAACGAATTACTCAGTAAGAATCCCCAACCGGGGTACAATACGATACACATGGTGTAAAGACCCAACCCGAAGACGGGACTAAATCTAGGTCTTTACTCAGCATGCCAGTGAAAAACTTAAAAGGACCCGGCTAAATTAGGGTTGTAAAACTTTTTAATTATAAGAGTGGGAAACATTAAAAACAAAGTAAACATTCATTAGGCAAAACGAACCATTCAAATTAAAAGCAATGGATCGATCGATTACTTTCCTTAAAAGCATAAAATAGTTCAAATCATAGTTTTCCCTACGGACCTAAGTCCAACTACATGCTGAAAACCAAAAACAGTAAAATAAGACACAACAGAGTGTCAGCAGCATCCATGATCTCCCAGCTCTCTCCGCTAGCCACCTCGGTGTTGTCCCAAGTTACGTGGAAGAAACCACGATAAGGGTGAGTATAAACATACTCGCAGTAAGAACCCCGACCAGGGAGTGCGATACGATGCAATCTATCATCTAGCAACCTAGTACACATGTTCACAGTTATCAACACGGATCTTAGCTCAACGAGCTCTCAAGGCAAATCTGGAGTCCTCGGAAGTCTCCTACTTCCGGCCTAATGATTGGCTCTCAAAACCAATCCGGGACATCTCCAAGGGTCTTTCTCCTTGGCCACTTGATCGACTCTAAAACCAATCCCAAGATGTCCGACACCCTCGAGGGTCTTCCTCCTCGACCAAGTGATTAACTCTAAAGTCAATCCCAATGGGTGTCCTCAAGGGCCTCTTACCCTCGCTATAATTCGGACTATCGGAGAGTACCGAAGTCCGGCTCTAGACTCGGAAGGAATTGGTGTACTCACGAACATTAGCCTTGGGGAGCTCTCGAACCGGCTGCTACTAACGTGTCTTGGCGCGCACACCGCATGCTCTTCTTCAACCGGCGTAAATGCGAGGCCTAAGGGCAACCACGCGGGCGTGCACGCATGCCTAAGACTCGGAAGCGGTGTCACCGAACACGGTGAGTGCGAGGCCCTCGGCACTCATCTGTGCGGCTGAACCACCGACACGAAGCTAAGAACCGGCCAAGGCGGGCTTGCACCGCTGGGGTTCCGCTCTAGCAAAGCTACAAACTAGGCTTATGCCGATGTGGTAGCTACATCCACAAGCAGGTGTGGGGAAGCAATGTGCGTTATGCTTCGCTCTAGTCCCGACCGGTGGGGACAAGGTACGTTATGTCCGCTCTCGACCTACGGATGATGACAAACCCTATTGTCTTCGCTAAGACTACCAAGTAAGTGATTCTGGCTAACATACACAAAAGACATCTCATCATACATAGCCTAGCATGGTACTACTGAACTTAAAGCGGGAATCTCAAGCATTTGGGAGAACAAACCTAGCATGGCACTAACATGTACAAAAAGGCAAAACATGCTAGCAAGAATTCAATCACAAGCTATCCTATCCACTAACATGCTTATAAAGGTAAACAAGCATACAAGGCACAATTAAGAAAGTATAGCAGGTCCACACAACCATGGTAGGAAGTCCTTACTGGAAACAAGTGGAGAATAGCTATCACAACCAAGAAGACCCTCGAGCTTAATACGAACTCGAGCAACCTAGGCATAAATAAAGCATCCTAAGTAAATACATACAAAGACTAGAAGCTTAGAAAACACAAAGGGATTGGTTCGGGAATTACCACCGAGAAGACACGGGCCTCCGCAGCAAGGAGGGTGGCTTGGGCGCTGCTTTGTGGGCTGGGCGCTGGGCGCGGCGGCACCGGGCGGACTTGCAGGCGGCGCGTGAGTGTGCGCTCGCTGGGTTGGCGCGCGCGTGGTCGCGGGCTGGAGTGGGCGCGCGACAGTGGGTCGCGCTGGAGCAGGGGGCGGCGTGCGGCGGCGCGCTCGAGGCTGCGTTGCGGCATTTGGCGACCACGAGCGACGCCGCGCAGTCTTTGGCGGCCACGCGACGCCGCGCGGCGATGGGGTGCGGCGGTGGGGCTTCACAGTGCGTAACGGCCGGGTGGCGGTGGGCGAAGCGGTTCGTGGTCCGTGCAGTGCAGTGCCGCGCGCGGTGGCCGCCGTGGTGTGCGATGGTCAGGTGGTGCGTGCGGCTAGGGCTTGGTGGCTCGGGGGTGGTTCGATGGTGTGGCTAGGGCTGCTCGGCTAGGGTTTTAGGAGAGAGAGAGAGAGAGAGAGCCAACAAAGGGAAAAAAAGGGTTTCTTGATTTTTCCTTCTCTTCCTTATTTTAAATAGGGTTAGGAAACTTAAAATTCCCTTCCCAAGGATTTTTCTCTTGCGGGTCCGGCTAAAGAAATTCTTTTCTCTTTTAGTTCAAATTCTTATTTAAAACTCCAATTCCACCATCTAGGGCAAGGGTTCGAATCCCAAAGGGATCAATTAATTCCCAATTAATTTTGCTTATTAAGGGAAGGAAAGCGGGCCGTTACAATACTCCCCTTAAAAGACTTTCGTCCCCGAAAGTCCTAAGACTGGAACAACTCGGGTAATGAGTCCTCATCTCATCCTCTAGCTCCCACGTCGCTTCCCCGCCTCTCGATGCCTCCAAAGAACTTTTACTAAACTTATCTCCCGGTTGCGCAATACCTTGCGCTCATAAGCCAAAATCTGCACGGGCTTCTCCTCGAAGGATAAATCTTTACTCAACTCTAAAGGCTCATGCTCTAGCACATGCGACGGATCTGCCACGTACTTTCTCAACATCGAAACGTGGAACACATTATGCACCACGACAAAGACGGGGTAAAGCTAACCGATAGGCCACCGCTCCGATCCGCTCAAGGATCTCAAAAGGCCCTACAAACACGGGGGCTCGGCTTGCCTCGCTTTCCAAACCTTAACACCCCACGCATAGGTGCTACCTTCATGAAAACATGTTGACCCACCTCAAACTCCAAGTTTCTACGCCTCACATCAGCGTAACATTTCTGCCTACTCTGCGCTGTCAACATGCGAGTCCTTATCTTACGACCGCCGCGTCGTTCGTCATCTGCAGTGAACTCGGGTCCCCGAACACGCCTATCCCCAACCTCTTCCCGAACACTGGGGATCTGCGGCGCTTACCATACAACGCCTCGAATGGGGCCATCTCGAATAGTGGCACGATAGCCATTTGTTGTAAGCGAACTCCATCAAATACAAGTCTTGGTCCCAACTTCCTGGGAAGTCCAAAACGCAGCTCTCAACATATCTTCCAGAATCGATTCACCCTCTCGATCGACCATCGGTTTGAGGGTGGAAGGCGATCTTGAAGCCGCACTCGATTCCTAAACCCTTACGGGCGCTCTCCGAAGCGAGATGTGAACCGAGAATCTCGATCGGACACTATCTTTGCGGGTACCCGTGGTACCGCACAATCGCTCAAGGAACAATCGTGCCCTTTGTTCCACGGTATAACTAATCCTCCCGGGAATAAAGTGTGCACTCTTGGTCACCGGCCCACAACTACTCGGATCTGCGAAAACCCTCTCGGTGTCCTCGGCAACCTGCAGATATAATCCAACGAAATCTCGTCCCACTTCCACTCGTGGAACACTTAACTATTGCAATAAACCCGCAGGGCTTACGCGAGCCTTCACTTGGCGACAAGTGAGACCCGGCTAACAAACTCCGCTATATCCCGCTTCATGCCCATCCACCAAAATGTCCGCTTGAGATCTGGTACATCTTGGTACCTCCCGGGTGCCAAGTGAATGGGGAACTATGTGCCTCGGCGAGCAACTCTGCTCGAATCTCTGCGTCATCAGGACGCACAACCGAACCTCTGTACCTTAAGCCTCCGTGCGGTGCCACAACAAAGTCGAAATCGCCATCGGCCTCAACTCTCTCGAGCAATCTCTTTAACTTGAGATCACTCGGTGATTGTCGATGATCCTCTATAGCGGCTAAGCGACGGCGATGAGAGTTTGGGCTACCCTGGCGGTAACCTCTCCCAATAAGACCGCAATACCGGGTTCGCTCAAACTCCTTCCGCAACTCAACTTGGGAGCTTAGCAAGGTCTGCTGAATGCGACGTCTTCCTACTCAGTGCATCGGCCACAACATTGGCTTTTAGGGATGGTACAAAATCTCACAGTTGTAGTCCTTTACTAACTCGAGCCACCTCCCTCGCCTCATGTTCAACTCCTCTCGAGTGAAGAAATATTTGAGGCTCGGTGGTCCGTGAACAATGAATCCTCTCACCATACAAGTAATGCCTCCAAATCTTTAGAGCAAAAACAATCTGCAGCCAACTCCATATCATGAGTTGGATAGTTTTTCTCATAAGGCTTTACTGCTGGGAAGCATAAGCTATCACCTTCCCATCTTTGCATCAACACACAATGACCTAAACCATATTTGGAAGCATCACTATAAACTACGAAACCTCCTATTCCTTCCGAATCGTCAATACAGTCTTTGTCGTCAAGCTAAGCTTAAAGTGGGCAAAACTTTCCTCACATCTAGCATCCCAAACAAAGTCAACACCCTTCTCGGTCGGGACGGGTTAGGGTGTGCCTTTGCCTTAGGAAAAGTCTTTCACGAAACGCCGGTAATAACTGCGCTGGACCTAGAAAGTCGCATATCTCGGCGACCATCGTTCTACCGCCCACTGAGCTAATCGCCTCTATCTTCGCGGGTCCACCGCTATACCATCTGCAGACACGATATGTCCAAGGAAGGCTACTCTCTCTAGCCAAAACTCACACTTAGAGAACTTTGCGAACAAAGTGGTTCTCACGCAATCTTGTCAAAACTTGCCTCAAATGCGAAGCATGGTCCTCCTTTGTCCTGGAATAAATCAAAATGTCGTCTATGAATACGATGACAAAGTTGTCCAAGAATGGCTTGAACACTCTGTCCATCATGTCCATAAACGCTGCAGGGGCGTTTGTGAGTCCAAAGGACATGACCACGAACTCATAATGACCATACCTCGATCTGAACGCGGTCTTCGGGATATCTGCATCTCGAATCCTCAACTGATGGTACCCTGACCTCAAATCAATCGTAGAGAATACTGAGGCTCCCTGAAGCTGATCAAACAGGTCATCGATACGCGGCAGGGGATACTTATTCTTCACCGTGACTTTATTCAGTTCTCTATAGTCTATACACAAGCGCATGGATCCATCCTTCTTCTTAACAAACAGGACGGGTGCTCCCCACGGGGACACACTCGGACGGATGAAACCTCGATCCAGCATCTCTTGCAACTGCACTTTGAGTTCTCTCAACTCAGCTGGCGCCATACGATACGGGGCTTTGTGTAACGACCCGACCCAAAAGGGGCTCTAAATGGGCCTTTACCCCGATGCATGTATTGGAAATAAAAGACATTATGAAAAATATATTTCGGATCCCAAGTAAAAACAGAAACATTCAACAACCAAAACATACATTTCTAAAAGCATACTACGATCGTAGATTTATTTAAACCATTTAAACAATCCACAAGTACAAATATGCTGGAATCCATAAAACGTAAGAAAACATCCTAGGGCTCCGTGCCCGTCTACATGCATTCAGGGGAAATAACAAGAGTCAAGAGTCATGATATAATAAAATGGTCAGAGATGACAGCAGGATTCCATGATCACAGCTCCTCCTTCAGCCATCCTGTCTCGCGCCTTGGTTACCTGTGGAAAACCACAGAATAAGGGTGAGTAACGAATTACTCAAGAAGAATCCCCAACCGGGGTACAATACGATATACATGATCATCTAGAAGAATGTATGCAAGCTATGAGTATAAACACGAATAGAGCACATAGCTTAAGTCCACACTTGGACCTCGGATGCCAACTCGTGGTCTTAGTCCGGAAATACCACAACACACTAAACGCGCTATACGGAACAAGTCTCGGCCTCGGCTTTGTCTCTCGTCGTCACGAAAGGTGCACTAGCTCAAGATCCCGAGGAGCTCTCCGGTCGTGGCGCTTGTAATGAGCGTAGCGCGCACCGCATGCTACCGCAAACTCGGGAGTGCTGGGTCTAGTGGCAAGCCGCCCGTGTTGATCCACCATGCCTAACTAAATCTACCGGATCGGTGTCAGCGACATAGGGGTGTGAGACACGGACACGTGAACTATGTCACTGTACCACACGCTTTTTGAGGCTAAGGAACCCGGTCGTGGTAGGCTTACACCAGAAGCGGTCCTTGCCCTAACAGTGGCAATCAAGGGCTACGGCCGAACACGCCGAGGGCGTGCCGCCGCTGCCGGGGCGAGGCAATGGCAAGTCATCATCCCGACCGTTGGGGCAATTAACGATTTGCCACCCTCACCCAAGATTGCGAGGGCCACCGTTAGGGTTAGCTAAACCCTAACGGGATCGGGGTGAGACGGAGTACCATCTCGCACGTCCACATCGGGGATGCAAGTTACGTTATGCATCCGGCCGGATGATGCTACCTACGAACTCTAAACCACAGCAATAATAACAATTCAATCAATGCGGTCCAATACGTGCTCAATGTGATACAAGGAACCTAGCATGATACTACGAAGCAAGAACAGATATCGAACATGCGAGAATGGAACAACCTAGCATGGGCTAACATGAGAAACAATACAAGAGTTCATGCGATCAGAATTGCAAACAGAGCACCTAGGGCTAAACATGCTAATAATCATACACAGCATACAAAACAACAATCACAAATATACCGCAGGCCCACACAACTCCGGTAAGAAATCCTTACCTAGGTCGGGAGGCTTCTACACACAAATCCTAAGGCTGCGGAACAAACCCGAGCTAGCTACCGAGAACCTAACAAAACAATGATAATCATAATCCATAAGCCTAAATATAATAAAATAAACAAGGCTCGGCTCGGGAGCAACTCACGCGGCTCGGGTGACACGCGACGGGCGTAGCACGGCGGGGCTGCTGGCTGGCGCGACAGCGCGTGAAAGGGGCGATGGGCGCGTGGACCGCACACACTGGCGCCGACGGGCGCAGGAACCGCACACCGGGCGCTGACGGCGGCAGGAGGCGGTAGGGCTGCGCTGCGCGCGCGATGAGACGAGGCAAGCGCCGACGCGAGGTAGGCGACGCGCGCGCGCGCGACGGGCGCAGCGAGGAGCGGGCGCGCGGCGCGACGCGCGCGCGCGGGCCGCCAAAGTCTTGTGCGCGCGACGGGCTGGCGGTGCAGGCGGCTGGTGCTCTTCGCCGCATGATCTGGGCGACTGGGCTTCTTTGCTAGGCGATCTGGGCGGCTGGGCTTCTGGCTTTGGGCGACTGCTACAAACACACACACACACAAGCTCTTCTCCTTACCTTCGGCCAACAAGAACACCCAATCGAGAAGATGAAGAGGATGAAGACTTACCCGGAATGATGATGAACGATCCAAGGGAGCTGCAAGGATGAAGAATCGGCAAGGAGAGCTTGGGAGAAAGCTTGGGCGGCCACAACTCTTTTGGAGAAGAAAACACAACAAACCTAATTTCTATTTCATTTAACCAAATGCACCAAACACCAAAGATCCAAGGTTAACTAAGATGTGATGCAGAAAGAGCAACAAGAGCACCTAATGGCTCAATTGGCACACATCTCTACAAGCTTCCTCAGAGACCGGGTTCAAACCCCTTTGCAAAGACAATTTCCTTTATTTTTACTTTTGCACCAAACCTTGCTCAAACCAAACCACAAATCCTTCCAAAACCTACATAAATCCATCCAATAATTTTAGCAACCGAAAAAAAGACATAACGGCCTACGACGGCCCGACCAAATTACTAAAATACCCCTAGGGCATACCTGGAAGACCGGGATGAAAACCTGGGTCGTTACACTTTGGAAATGGGAAGAGTCCCTGGCTCCAGCTCAATGGTGAAGTCCAACTCCCGCTTCGGGGGTAAACCCGGCAACTCTTCAGGGAAAACATCTGCAAACTCTTGCACCACGGGGACCATGTCAACAGACAACGAAGTACTACTATCTCCGGACAGCTTTGCTAAGAAGCCCCAAGCTCCTCGAGCTAACAATCTACGGGCCTTCACTGCTGAGATCAAAGGCGGGAAAATTCCGCCCTGGACACCGCGAAACTTGAAGCTCGGCCTCAGAGGCGGCCTAAACACCACTTCTTTCGTGGCGATCTATCAATGCGTGGTTCTCTCGCCAACCAATCCATGCCAAGGATCACATCGAAACCGCTCATAGATAGAACTATGAGGGTAGCCTCTAAGATCACATCAGATATCTGCACCTGGCCACACTTAACTCTACTGGTAGCTAACATACTCACTCCCGAAGGAGTGGCCACACACAGCTCGAACCCTAGAGGTTCGAGTTCCACACAAGCTTGTCTAACGAATGCATCAGAGACAAAGGAATGGGTCGAACCCGAATCAAACAATACAAATGCATAATGCTGTAAGACAAGCAGCGTACCTGCAACTGCATCCTCTGTACGTTCCGCCTCTTGGCGAGTGGTGGCAAACACACCCGCCCGCTGGGCCGGCCTGCCGCTACTAAATCACGAGTGCAGAATCGGCCAAATGCCCCTCCTTGCCACATCTCGTAGCAAGCACGGGGCGATGCTCCACACAGCACCATAATGTGCCTTTCCGCACTTGTTGCAATGAGTGTTTGCTCGCCCCGCCCGCTTGGCGATCTGGGGCTCTACCGAGGGTGGCGCGATCTCGACCACTAGGACCGCCCTACTGGCGAGTCACGTGACGATTGAGCGGAAATCACTAGAAGTCCTGCACTTCCTCTTCGCCGGACATCTGCTGGGCGCCGAATCGACCGAAGCCGGGCGCAATGAGAATCCTCGTGACCGCGGATACTTCGGGTTGTAAATCGTGGCCAACTCTACTACTCGATCATAACTCTCAGGAGCGAGTGCTCGAACATCCTGAGCAACCTCCTTCCTCAGACCACTAATAAACTTCTTAATCTTGAGCTCCTCAGTGGCAATGAGCTCCGGGGCGAAATAGCTATACTCAGAGAACTTCTTCTCATAGGCAGCAATACTATCTCGATACTGCTTTGATTTGAGAAGGCCTCTGCCATCTCCCGCCGAGCCTCGTCATTAACATACTTAGCTCAACTTCGTTCTAAAGAACTCCCAGGTGGCCGGAGAAGACCCAGCTGGTCTAGCTCTATCTGTGGACTCCCACCACCACTCAGCTGTGTCAGAGAGAACATGGGCCGCACATCTCGGCCTCTGTACATCTGGGCATCCCATAACTCTGAAGATGTACTCCATTCTAGCCAACCACCTAACTGCCATAAGTGGGTTCTCTGAAGCATCAAATTCCCTTGGCTTCCACTTGGTGAAGTCTTTCAACCACTTGCCAAACTCAGCAGCTCCCTCTGCACTATCAAGTGAGTCTGACTGGTCCTGATCACCCTGCCCCTCCGGTTGAGCTACCGGTGTAACGGCCCAGTTTTCTATTTCGGGTACCCAGGTGATTTCGGGTCATTATTCGGATGTTCGGATGGGCCGTTAGAGCTGTTTTAACCTTTAAGGGTATTTTGGTATTTTGCTCCCCGGTCGGAGGTTGAGGATTTTCTGGGGCTTGTGGTCATTTCGGCCTTCGTTGAGACTTGATTAATGTTGGTTGCAAGACCCAAGGAGTTTGGGTTAGTTGATTAGAAGTTCGGAGACATTAGGTTGATAGCAAAATTAATTGGAATTTAATTGGTCCCATTGAGATTTGAACCCTTGCCCTAATGGTGAAATTGGAGTTTTTAGAAAAGAAGATTTAGTTAAAAGAAAAGAATTTCTTTAGCGGGACCCGCAAGAGAAAGCCTTGGGAAGGGATTTTAGACCCATTTAAATTAGGAAAAGGAAAGAAAATCCTATTCCCCTTGTTTTGGAAAAAATCTCTCTCTCTCTCTCTCTCTCTCTCTCCTAGCCGACCTCACCAAGAAACCCTAGCCGCCTCTAGCGCGCACCGCTCCCACACTGCTCGGCCCAGCGCACCAGCGGCCAATTGCACAAATTTCAGCGCACCAGCAAAATTTCTGCATCAAGCCGCAGATACAGCCCATGCCCAGCGTGCCCAGACGCCCGCAGATCGCCCATGCAGCGCGCCCGATCAAGGCCGCTCGCCAGCCAGACGCTGTCGCTGTCACATTGTTCGCACGAGCCGCCAGACGCGCGCGCCGTTGGCCCCGCGACGCTGCCGCGCGCCGCGCCAGGCCGCCAAAGACGTCTGCGTGGCGTGCCGCTTCGTCGCGTCCGCCGCCAGCGCCTGCGCTGCGCCATCGCGATCTGCGCTCCAGCCGCAGTCAATACAAGATAGCGCTGGGCTCCCTACGCGCGCAAGGCAGCCAGCGCCAAGAAGCGCCCAGCCAGCGCCAGCCCTCACCAGCGGCGCCAAGCGCCCCCTCGCTTGCTGCGAGACCCGTGCCTTCTCGGTTGGTAATTCCCGAACCTATCCCTTTTAGATTTTTAAGCTCTTTGCTCTGTATATTTATTTAGGATGCTTTTAAAATGCTTAGGTTGCTCGGTTTTCGCTTTAAAGCTCGAGGGTCATTATTTGATTGTGAAGGTTATTCGCGCTCGTTTCGTGTAAGGATTCCTTACCGTGATTGTGTGGACCTGCGATGCTTTCTTGAATGTGCCTTATATGCATGTTTACTTTTATGGACATGATTAGTGGATAGGATGACTTGTGATTGCATTCCCGCTAGCATGTTTGCTTGTTTGTACATGTTAGTGCCATGCTAGGATTGTTCTTCCAAAGATGCTTGAGATTCCCGCTTTAAGTTCGTAGTATCATGCTCGGTTATGTATGATTGATGATGATTATGTATGTTTAGCGAGGAATCGTTTACTCTATACTCTAGCTAGTGTGTTAGAAATTTGTCATCATCTAGAGGCCGAGAGCGGACATAACGTGCCTTGTCCCCACGGTCGGGAGTAGAGCGAAGCATAACGTACATTGCTTCCCGATACCGATGTGGATGTAGCTACCACATCGGCATAAGCCTAGTTTGTAGCTCGCTAGAGCGGAACCCCGCCAACGGTGCAAGCCCGCCTTGGCCGGTTCTTAGCTTCGTGTCGGTGGTACAGCCGCTGCACAGATGAGTGCCGAGGGCCTCGCACTCTCGTGTTCAAAGTGACACCGTTTCCGAGTCTTAGGCATGCGCACTGGCGGCTGCGTAGTTTGCCCTTAGGCCCCGCATTTACGCCGGTTGCAGAGAGCATGCGGTGCGCGCGACACGCTTTAGTCGCCGGTTCGAGAGCTCCCCGGGCTAATGTTCGTGAGTACACGGTTCCTTCCAGTTTAGAGCCGGACTTGGGTACTCTCCCGATAGTTCAGATTTATAAGCGAGGGTAAGAGGCCCTTGAGGACACCCATTGGGATTGGCTTTTGAGTCGATCATATGGTCGAGGGAGAAAGACCCTCGAGGGTGTCGGACATCTTTGGGATCGGTTTTTGAGGTGATCAATTGGCCGAGGGAGAAAGACCTCGGAGATGTCCCGGATTGGTTATGAGAGCCAATCATTAGGCGGAAGTAGGAGACTTCCGAGGATTCCAGATTCTCGCCTTGTAAGCTCGTTGAGCTATTATCCGTGTTGGTAGCTGTTTGCATGTATACTAGGGTGCTAGATGATTGAAGTATCGTATTGTACCCGTTGGGGATTCTTACCGAGTATGTTTATACTCACCCTTATTCTCGTGGTTTTCCACCGGGTAACTTGGGACAAAGAAGGGACGGCTAGCGGAGGAGCCGATTGATCATGGGAGCCGTCGGCACTCTGTCTTTATTGTTTGCATATTTGTTCAGCATGTAGATGGACAGAGTCCTAGGGAAACATTATTAAAAGTTGTTTGAACTATTTTGAATGTTTTTATATATATCTTGTGAGCTTGTTTTACTTCGTTGGTTTTTCTTAAACAAAATCGTTGATTATGTTTTAAGCATTCCCCGTTCTAAAAGTTTTTAAAGGTTTTAAATATGAGCACTAAACCGCTTGATGAAATATTTAACTTGCATGCTGAGTGAGAACCTAGGTTTAGGACCGTATTTAGGGTCGGGTTCTTATAGTTGGTATCAGAGCACAGAGTCATAGATTCTGTAGACTAACTTGCTTTGCAGGTTGTTGCCCCCATGATCATCAGTACTCCTCGGCCGTCAGGTTTGTCAGAGTTCATTAAGCTAAGGGTTTTATTTTACAATACTGCATCTAGTATACATGTGTTACCCTTGCTTGGCGGTGAGAGCCCAGCGTGGGCTAGGTTTTATGCTTTGTGCAGATCGCCCGGTGTGTCGATCGCACCCAGAGGGAGGTAGAGCTTAGACTCCCGTAGGCCATTTGTGGCCCAGTTGTGGTTCTCCCCTAGTGAGAGGGTGGAGGTGCTCGTGCAGATCGCTAGTGCGTGGATCGCACTTTGTGGAGCAGGACGCTTGGCATGTCCGACCGAGGAGTTGGACCGTTTGTATGGATGTTGAGGCCGCGTCCAGGGTTGTTTAGCCCGTTGGCCAGAGTTGGCCCTGGCAGTTGAGTTGCCTAGAGGAGGGGGTAGAGGCTAGCACGCCTCAGAGTGAGACTCCTTGAGCAGAGTGTGCTCCGACCATGAGGGAGTTGATGGCGTGTCTTTTAGCTAATGAGAGCGGAGACCTGTGCGCAGCTTTGTAGCGCGAAGTGAGGAGTCTTGGGCATAGATAGCCCAGCTGGTAGAGTTTATTTAGGAGACACCCCTCCTTGTAGTTCCAGTAGCCCCAGAGGTTCCCGGGAGGGCTTGATCAGCAAGTTTATGCCGATAAGATAGTTGGCGTTGATCGAGCCGCCGATTTTGGCAAGTGGAAGCCTGTAGAGCTGGATGTTTTGAGACCTACTGCTAGCAGCAAGGTGGTTGGCCAGGATCGAGTTTATCATCCAAGTGTTGCGATGACCTAGTGTTCAGAGGCCGATGACCAGATGTTTAAAGGTCGAGGCGCGCCGTTCTGGTGTTGTTTGATGCAGCGGTGTGGTGGTGGAAGTCCCCTGTGAGAGGCGGACCAGTAGAGTCTCCACCAGCCACCCGGTCGATTGGCAAGCTGCCAAGTTAGTAGCTTTTGAGGAAGATGTAGAGACATCTTGTCCTCCTGCAAGCCTACTGTAAAGACCCAACCCGAAGATAGGACTAAATCTAGGTCTTTACCCAGCATGCCAGTGAAAAGCTTAAAAGGACCCAGCTAGGGTCGGTTTGTAAAACTTTTCAATTATAAAAGTGGAAAACATTAAAAAAAACAAAGTAAACATTCATTAGGCAAAAACGAACCATTCAAATTAAAACAGTGACTGATCAGTACTTTCCTTAAAACATAAAATAGTTCAAATCATAGTTTTCCCTACGGACCTAAATTCAACTACATGCTGAAATCCAAAAACAAGTAAAATAAGACACGATGCCAGTGTCAGAAGATCCATGATCTCCCAGCTCTCTCCGCTAGCCACCTCAGTCTTTGTCCCAAGTTACCTGTGGAAGAAACCACGATAAGGGTGAGTATAAACATACTCAGTAAGAACCCCCGACCGGGGTACGATACGATGCAATCTATCATCTAGCAACCTAGTACACATGTTCACAGTTATCAACACGGATCTTAGCTCAACGAGCTCTCAAGGCAAATCTGGAGTCCTCGGAAGTCTCCTACTTCCGGCCTAATGATTGGCTCTCAAAACCAATCCCGGGACATCTCCGAGGGTCTTTCTCCCTCGGCCAAATGATCAGCTCAAAAACCGATCCCAAGGATGTCCGACACCCTCGAGGGTCTTCCTCCCTCGACCAATTGATTAACTCTAAAGTCAACCCCAATGGGTGTCCTCAAGGGCCTCTTACCCTCGCTTATAACTGGACTATCGGAGAGTACCCAGAAGTCCGGCTCTAGGATCTGGAAGGAATTGGTGTACTCACGAACATTAGCCCTGGGAGCTCTCCGAGCAGGCTAGCTACTAACGCTGTGCAGCGCGCGCGACACCGCATGCTCTTCTCGCAACCGGCGTAAATGTGGGGGCCTAAGGGCAAACTACGGCGGGCGTGCACGCATGCCTAAGACTCGGAAACGGTGTCATCGAACACGATGAGTGCGAGGCCCTCGGCACTCATCTCGTGCGGCTGCACCACCGACTGAAGCTAAGAACCGCCAAGGCAGGCTTGCACCGCTGGCGGTGGTTCCGCTCTAGCAAAGCTACAAACTAGGCTTATGCCGATGTGGTAGCTACTTCCACATCGGGCCGGGGAAGCAATGTACGTTATGCTTCGCTCTACTCCCGACCGGTGGGGACAAGGTACGTTATGTCCGCTCGGCCTCTGGATGATGACAAACCCTATTGTACTAGCTAAGACTACCAAGTAAGTGATTCTGGCTAACATACACAAAAGACATCTGTCATACATAGCCTAGCATGATACTACGAGCTTAAAGCAGAATCTCAAGCATCTTTGGAAGAACAAACCTAGCATGGCACTAACATGTACAAAAAGGCAAAACATGCTAGCAAGAATTCAATCACAAGCTATCCTATCCACTAACATGCTCATAAAGGTAAACAAGCATACAAGGCACAATTAAGAAAGCATAGCAGGTCCACACAACCACGGTAGGAAGTCCTTACCGGAAACGAGTGGAGAATAGCTATCACAACTAAAAAGACCCTCGAGCTTAATACGAACTCGAGCAACCTAGGCATAAATAAAGCATCCTAAGTAAATAACATACAGCAACGTAAGCTTAGAAAACACAAAGGGATTGGTTCGGGAATTACCACCGAGAAGACACGGGCCTCAAAGACGGAGGGTGGCTTGGGCGCCGCTGAGCTGGGCGCTGGCGCTGGGCGCTGGCGCTGGCGCGCGGCACGCCGGGCGACGCGCGCAGGCGCAGGGCAAGGCGGTGCGGGCGCAAGGCGACAACAAAGGAGCGAAGCGGTTAGCTGGGCTAGCGCGCAAGCGAGGGGTCGCGCTGGAGTGGGCGCGCGCAGTGGGTCGCGCCGAGCGGCGTGGTAGCGTCGGCGGGCGCTTGTGCGAGGCTGCGTTGCGGCAGACTGTGTGACCACGAGCGACGTCGGGCGGTCTGGCGGCCACGCGCGACGCCGCGGTGATGGGGTGCGACGGTGGGCTGGCTGGTTCGCAGCGTGCGAGCGTCTGGCCGGGCGGTGGGGCAAGGCGGTCGTGGTCCTGGTGCGGCGCAGGGGCTGAGCGATGCAGGGGCTGTGCGGGCAGGGGTGGTGCGTGCGGCTAGGGCTGGGTGGCTCGGGGGTGGTTCGATGGTGAGGCTAGGGTTGCTCGGCTAGGGTTTTAGGAGAGAGAGAGAGAGAGAGAGAGAGAGAGAGAGAGAGAGAGAGCCAACAAAGGGAAAAAGGGGTTTCTTGATTTTTCCTTCTCTTCTTTATTTTAAATAGGGTTAGGAAACTTAAAATTCCCTTCCCAAGGGGATTTTTCTCTTGCGGGTCCCGGCTAAAGAAATTCTTTTCTCTTTTTAGTTTAATTTCTTATTTAAAACTCCAATTCCACCATCTAGGGCAAGGGTTCAAATCCCAAAGGATCCAATTAATTCGCAATTAATTTTGCTTATTAACCGGGAAGGAAAACGGGGCCGTTACACCTACAGTCGTTTTCCAGCCAGTTCTTTTAGTACCCTCGTAGCCAGGGGGTAGTGTGGAGTTTGCTTGTCAGGACTTAATCCGTCCGTGGTTTTCAGCTGGCTATTAGAGAGAAGCACCTTCTGTTAGCATGTTCCGGTGTGGAGCTAGGTGCTGCCACCCGAGGGTTGGCCTGAGTATTCGTTGAGCATCGAGTGGGATGCGGGAGTGGGCCTTGGCTTGTCTGTTGGACGTGATGTCAGAGAGTAGTCTACTCGATTCTTGAGACTCTTGTGTTGAGTGCCATTGCCCTGTCACCTGGAGTGTGACCTTCCCTACCCTGAGAGTGGCTTGAAGCCCGTAAAGGGATGTTTGTGTTGTAAAGGAAGTAGTGCCTGTTGGCACCAAGCTTTGAGAGGAGGCCTAGATTCAGACCAGTTAGCACTTTTTGTGCAGGTGGTTCCAGGACCCGCCCGGAGTTTAGCATCCCCACTAGTCTTGTACCCATTCATGAGATTTAACCTATTTGGGTTGCATAAGAGATCTAGCTCGGTGGTAGCTAGAGAACTGCAAGTTTGAGGTCGTTCGAGGGATAAGTAGGAGCCTTCGAGGTCACCGAGAGTTGGGTACAAAGGATACTTTGTTGGTTGTTAAGGGCTAGCGCGTCCGAGATCTCGCGCCTGTGTTGTGGGCTTGTGAGCCAGTTGGATGGTAGTGTGATTCGATTACCCTGGAGTTACCCTAATATGAGTAGGGTTGGCATCGATGATGCGTGGTTGATCCACTGTTAGAGCCATGAGTTGGATGGTTGATCGGAGCACGTTTAGTGGACCATCGGTAGGAGTTAAGTTAGCTTGGTGTGGATATGCTCTTGTAAGAGTGAGTCGACCAATGTGGCATTCCGTGGTGAGTTGACCTCGAGTGGGTTGAACTCTTGTTGCTCCTTTGCTAGAAGTGGCTCTATTGGGAGGCAAAAGTTGCCTTGTGTGAGAATACTTGTTGGTTTGGATCTTAAGGAACCAAGTTGGAGCCGTACACGCCAATGTACTTTTGTATAGCTCGTTAGTGGTGTATTTTTCAAGAACCACGAGGGGTTTTGGGTTGTGAAACCAAGTGCTCGGCTTCTCGGGAGTTAGGACTTTAGTTCTTGGCAAGTGCCCTAACTTGGGTCGAGAGGTTACCGTGCCGGTAGCCTGGTTGTTGCTTAGGCAAGTTATGCTAGTTGGCCCTTGACCTGGGTAGAGGCATTTCTTGTTGATCGATGGTTGGAGTTCAGTTGGAACTGAACAAGGGCGATGGTAGCATAATCGCGTAGTTTCTGGCAGCCATGGCTAAGAGAGTTGTTCGGGTCCTTACCCTGGGTAGAAGCTACGATGTGGCTGATGCTTTGAGCAAGAGGGAGTTTGGGTCTTCTGGTTGTTCCCGCTCAGGTGGTTAGCAGACTCGCCGATAGGGCCAGTCTAGGGGTCGCGATCAACGCCGACCGCAGGTTAGAGCTCAGGATCGTCAGCGGGGCGGGGCCAGGCGGCCGGCTCATTGCATCAAGTGTGGTAAGGCGCTTTTCGGATTGTGTGGAGCATCGCCCGTGCTTGCTACAGATGTGGCAAGGAAGAGCTTTTGGCCAGCACAGTTGGGATGCTGAAGGGAGATGTGCTCGTGTAGCCAGTTGTCTGTTAGACCGTTTGACGACAGTGTGTGTCGGAGGGCGATCGGAGGAACCCTAAGTTGTGGAGAGCCTCACCAGAGCTCAGTCAGACCAAGGCAGTGTTCCTCGGTTGAGTTGCTGGATGCTTGTTGTCGGATAACAAGTTAGAGCTGTTCTTGGTAACCTCCACGTTGATTTTCGGAATTCTTAGCGAGGTGGTGCTTGGTGTTGACCAAGGTTTGGTTCCCATGTTGTTTTGTGAGCTAGCTCGGTTCGAGCAAGCGGGGCGTTGCCCGGGGACTTGTTACTAGTCAGGAAGTTTTGGGAGTTGACCCCTCCCTCGGCAATTGGGTAGGCACTGCTAGTTCCAAGTTGGTGGTTCAAGCGATTGAGGAACCCTTGGATGTTTCTTCCGAGAAGAGTTGGTGGTTGTTATTGTTGAGTTTGAGCAAGACAGCGAGCGTGTGTGAAATTCATTTGTCCTTCTAAGTCCGCTTGCTAGGAAATCGTTCTGTAGAGGAGGAGTCGACTTAGCTCTCTGAGTTGTGTAGTTGATCGAGTAGCGCAATGGTCACCTAGCGAGAGTGTCCTGCGTCTGTTTGATAGCAAGCGGAAAGTTGTTTGTTCCCGCGAGGGCGAAGGCCAGCCAGTTCAAAGGCTTGAGTTGTTGGCGGAAGGTTGTTGGATCTTTGGAGCTTGTAGACCCCCCTTAGTTCTTTGGTAGTTGAGTTGCACCGTGGATGCCGGCCTCGAGTTTTAACTTTTGAGGTAGTCTTGCCGACTCGTGTTGTTCAGGATCCGCAAGCTTGTGGTCGTCGCTATCCTTATTCCTCGCGATGTCTCGTGGGTGGAGTTTCTGGATTGGAAGAAGAGTTAGGTCTAAGCTATAAGGAGGAAGCCCTTGGAGCAGCCAGATGGGCTTAAGAGTTGAGTGGCAGCTTGGAGGCGAGCTTTGCTCGTTATGAGCTTGGTTTGAGTTTCTGCTAAGCAAGCCTTTCTCGGGCTTTTCTTTTAGTCGTTGTGCATTCGCAGTTGGCATTTTAGCTGAGCCACAGTTGAGTGAGTTGGCACAGAGGTGCCGTGGCATTGGGCGGTAAAGCCCTTGAGTTGCGATCCTCCAGCTATCGTGTTGCTAGTAGCCACGTAATGTTTTATTCCTTGTTGCTCGACGTTTCCGTGAGAGGAATGTTGTTTGTTTTCCTGTCTGGCGATGTTCACCTAGGCCAGTGGCTGATCGGATTGCATTGGAAAGTTTGTTGTCGGCCGATGAGGGGCTCCGGTTTATTAGTTTGGCCGAGTGGAGCTCTGTTCTTGACCCCGCTCGCTCGTGGTGCCCGGTGAAGTATCAGCTAGTGTGTGTGGTGGTAGCCGTTTGGTGAACCAGAAAAGTGCCCTTGGCTTTGGTGCTTCGATTTCTCGTAAGATGGTTGCTTTAGTGTTGTGGACGCATGCTAGTTGGAGAAGGTTGCCTAGGATCGATCACCGGTTGGTGGTTCGAATTGGATTTCGTTAAGGATTGTAGGCAACCAGTGGGGTTCTTACGGTGGGGTTCGCAGGTCTCTTGCGAAGTATGAGTAGGCCGTTTAGTTTCTTAAACCTGGGAGGTTCAGTTGTTTGGTCAGCATGGTGAAGGGTCGAGGCTGTTTGATAACAGCTATGAGCATTCAGGGAAGTTACGTCGGAGCGTGGCGTTGAGTTTTAGAGCTTGTGACCCGTTCACGAGTTTGCTGAGAGTAGCACCGTAGAGAGGCGTTCCGAGTTGGGTTAGCATGGATAAGTGAGCCCTAGAGTCGTAAGACCGTTTGAGAGTTGGTGCGAGTCAGAGGATGTGGCTCACCGACTAGTTATCGCATGTTTTCGTCTTAGGACTTTCGAGGACGAAAGTCTTAAAAGGAGGGAGTATTGTAACGGCCCAGTTTTCTATTTCGGGTACCTGTGTGATTTCGGGTCATTATTCGGATGTTCGGATGGGCCGTTAGAGAGCATTTTAACCTTTAAGGGTATTTTGGTATTTTGCTCCCGGTACGAGGTTGAGGATTTTCGTGGCTTCGTGGTCATTTCGCCTTCGTTGAGACTTGATTAATGTTGGTTGCAAGACCCAAGGAGTTTGGGTTAGTTGATTAGAAGTTCGGAGACATTCCGGTTGATAGCAAAATTAATTGGAATTTAATTGGTCCCATTGAGATTTGAACCCTTGCCCTAATGGTGAAATTGGAGTTTTTAGAAAAAGAAGATTTAGTTAAAAGAAAAGTATTTCTTTAGTAGGGACCCGCAAGAGAAAGCCTTGGGAAGGGATTTTAGACCCATTTAAATTAGGAAAAGGAAAGAAAATCCTATTCCCCTTGTTTTGAAAAAAATCTCTCTCTCTCTCTCTCTCTCTCTCTAGCCGACTCACCATGAAACCCTAGCCGCCCTAGCCGCACTTCGCTCGCCACTGCTCGGCCCAGCGCACCAGCAATTTTCTACCAAGACCACCTCAGCGCACCAGCAAATTTGCAGATCGCAAAGCCACAGCCCATGCCCAGCGTGCTCAGACGCTCAGATCGCCCATGCCAAGCGCGCCCGATCGCATTGTATCGCCAACCAGACAGACGCATTGCTCGCGCCGTTCCGCACGAGCGCGAGCCCAGACGCGCGCGCCGTCCCGCACACGATCCGCCAGAGCGCGCGCGCGCGCAGCCCCAAGACGCTGCCGATCTCGCCGCGCGCGCGCGCCAGCCACCGTCCGCGTCTGCGTGCCGTGCTGCGCTCGTCGTCGCCGCGTCCGCCAGCGCGGCTGCGCCTATCGCGATCCGCGCGCGCAGCAGCGCCAGCGCCCGTCCCCTGCCGCGCCCGTACGCCCAAGCCAGCAGTTAGCGTTAGCGCCCAGAGCTCCCTACCCGCACTGCAGCGCCCAAAATCGCCCCCTTGCTGCGAGACCCGTGCCTTCTCGGTTGGTAATTCCGAACCTATCCCTTTTAGATTTTTAAGTCTGCGCAGCTGCTGTATATTTATTTAGGATGCTTTTAAAATGCTTAGGTTGCTCGGTTTCGCTTTAAAGCTCGAGGGTCATTATTTGATTGTGAAGGTTATTTCGCTCGTTTCGTGTAAGGATTCCTTACCGTGGTTGTGTGGACCTGCGATGCTTTCTTGAATGTGCCTTATATGCATGTTTACTTTTATGGACATGATTAGTGGATAGGATGACTTGTGATTGCATTCCCGCTAGCATGTTTGCTTGTTTGTACATGTTAGTGCCATGCTAGGATTGTTCTTCCAAAGATGCTTGAGATTCTTGCTTTAAGTTCGTAGTATCATGCTAGGTTATGTATGATTGATGATGATTATGTATGTTTAGCGAGGAATCGTTTACTCTATACTCTAGCTAGTGTGTTGAAATTTGTCATCATCTAGAGGCCGAGAGCGGACATAACGTACCTTGTCCCCACCGGCCGGGAGTAGAGCGAAGCATAACGTACATTGCTTCCCGACAAACACCGATGTGGATGTAGCTACCACATCGGCATAAGCCTAGTTTGTAGCTGCTAGAGCGGAACCCCGCCAGCGGTGCAAGCCCGCCTTGGCCGGTTCTTAGCTTCAGTCGGTGGTACAGTGCATGCAGATGAGTGCCGAGGGCCTCGCACTCATCGTGTTCGGTGACACCGTTTCCGAGTCTTAGGCATGCGTGCACTGGCCCGCGTAGTTTGCCCTTAGGCCCCCGCATTTACGCCGGTTGCAGAAGAGCATGCGGTGTGCGCGCAAGACACGCTTTAGTCGCCGGTTCGAGAGCTCCCGGGCTAATGTTCGTGAGTACACAGTTCCTTCGATTTAGAGCGGACTTCGGGTACTCTCCGATAGTCCAGATTTATAAGCGAGTAAGAGGCCCTTGAGGACACCCATTGGGATTGGCTTTTGAGTGATCATATGGTCGAGGGAGAAAGACCCTCGAGGGTGTCGGACATCTTTGGGATCGGTTTTGAGTGATCAATTGGCCGAGGAGAAAGACCCTCGGAGATGTCCCGGGATTGGTTATGAGAGCCAATCATTAGGCCGGAAGTAGGAGACTTTCGAGGATTCCAGATCTCGCCTTGTAAGCTCGTTGAGCTATGATCCGTGTTGGTAACTATTTGCATGTATACTAGGGTGCTAGATGATTGAAGTATCGTATTGTACCCCGGTTGGGGATTCTTTACCGAGTATGTTTATACTCACCCTTATTTCTGTGGTTTTCCACTGTGTAACTTGGGACAAACACCGGGACGGCTAGCGGAGGGAGCCGATTGATCATGGAGCCGCGGCACTGTCTTTATTGTTTGCATATTTGTTCAAAGCATGTAGATGGACAGAGTCCTAGGGGAAACATTATTAAAAGTTGTTTGAACTATTTTGAATGTTTTATATATATATGCCGAGCTTGTTTTACTTCGTTGGTTTTTCTTAAACAAAATCGTTGATTATGTTTTAAGCATTCCCGTTCTAAAAGTTTTTAAAGGTTTTAAATATGAGCACTAAACCGCTTGATGAAATATTTAACTTGCATGCTGAGTGAGAACCTAGGTTTAGGACCGTATTTAGGGTCGGGTTCTTACAACCGGGGCTACTGGGGCTGCTGGAGCCACTGGGGGTGCTCGCTGTAGATGAGCTGTGTGTCAATCGGGCTATCTCGTGCCCTAGACTCCTCCCTCTGTATTTGTTAGCTGCGCCTGAGTCTCCGCCCTCTGCTCGGCAATTAGGCCCATCATCATGTCTCTCATAGCAGAAATATCTCCTCCTGGAGCTGTACCTTGAGGCATAGCAGCCTCCGCCCCTTCTCTGGGCAAGTTGGCCACTGGTGCCACAGGGGCGGCCTACGAGTTCGATTTACCCCGGCTGCTGGCTCTCAAAGATCTCTATTTGCAGTTCCAGACGGACTGCTTCCATCTAGCATGCAGAATCGCATATGGCGATCTACACGGAAACCACAACGGGTTAGTCCACGCTCGGACTCTCTCTGCCAACAAAGATAACACATGTGTACTGCATATAGTATCGTAAACAAAACCCTTAGCTTAATGAACTTAGACAAACCTGGCGGCCTTGAGAGTTTGGAGATCATGGGAACACAACCTACAAACAGGTTAGTCTACAGAATCTATGACTCTGTGCTCTGATACCAACTGTAAAGACCCAACCCGAAGACGGGACTAAATCTAGGTCTTTACTCAGCATGCCAGTGAAAAACTTAAAAGGACCCAGCTAGGGTCGGTTGTAAAACTTTTTAATTATAAGAGTGGGAAACATTAAAAACAAAGTAAACATTCATTAGGCAAAAACGAACCATTCAAATTAAAACAGTGACTGATCAGTACTTTCCTTAAAAGCATAAAATAGTTCAAATCATAGTTTTCCCTACGGACCTAAGTCCAACTACATCTTTGAAAACCAAAAAAAAGTAAAATAAGACACAACAGAGTGTCGCAGCATCCATGATCTCCGGCTCTCTCCACTAGCCACCTCGGTCTTTGTCCCAAGTTACCTGTGGAAGAAACCACGATAAGGGTGAGTATAAACATACTCAGTAAGAACCCCCGACCGGGGTACGATACGATGCAATCTATCATCTAGCAACCTAGTACACATGTTCACAGTTATCAACACGGATCTTAGCTCAACGAGCTCTCAAGGCAAATCTGGAGTCCTCGAAAGTCTCCTACTTCCGGCCTAATGATTGGCTCTCAAAACCAATCCGGGACATCTCCAAGGGTCTTTTTCTCCTTGGCCACTTGATCAGCTCTAAAACCGATCCCAAGATGTCCGACACCCTCGAGGGTCTTCCTCTCTCGACCAAGTGATTAACTCTAAAGTCAATCCCAATGGGTGTCCTCAAGGGCCTCTTACCCTCGCTATAATTCTGGACTATCGGGAGAGTACCCGAAGTCTGGCTCTAGACTGGAAGGAATTGGTGTACTCACGAACATTAGCCCGGGGGAGCTCTCCGAACCGGCTACTAACGCGTGTGCGCGCACACCGCATGCTCTTCTGCAACCGGCGTAAAATGCGGGGCCTAGGGCAAACTACGCGGGCCGTGCACGCATGCCTAAGACTCGGAAACGGTGTCACCGAACACGAGAGTGCGAGGCCCTCGGCACTCATCTGTGCGGCTGAACCACCGACTGAAGCTAAGAACCGGCCAAGGCAGGCTTGCACCGTTGGCAGGGTTCCGCTCTAGCAGGCTACAAACTAGGCTTATGCCGATGTGGTAGCTACATCCACAACGGCTGTCGGGGGGAAGCAATGTGCGTTATGCTTCGCTCTACTCCCGACCGGTGGGGACAAGGTACGTTATGTCCGCTCTCAGCCTCTGGATGATGACAAACCCTATTGTACTGGCTAAGACTACCAAGTAAGTGATTCCTGGCTAACATACACAAAAGACATCTGTCATACATAGCCTAGCATGGTACTACGAACTTAAAGCAGGAATCTCAAGCATCGTTGGGAGAACAAACCTAGCATGGCACTAACATGTACAAAAGGCAAAACATGCTAGCAAGAATTCAATCACAAGCTATCCTATCCACTAACATGCTTATAAAGGTAAACAAGCATACAAGGCACAATTAAGAAAGTATAGCAGGGTCCACACAACCACGGTAGGAAGTCCTTACCTGGAAACAAGTGGAGAATAGCTATCACAACCAAGAAGACCCTCGAGCTTAATACGAACTCGAGCAACCTAGGCATAAATAAAGCATCCTAAGTAAATACATACAGCAGCTAGAAGCTTAGAAAACACAAAGGGATTGGTTCGGGAATTACCACCGAGAAGACACGGGCCTCGGCAGCAAGGAGGGTGGCTTGGCGGCTTTGTGGCGCTGGCGCGCGTGACACGTCGGGCGGACGCAGCAGCAGGCGCAGCAGGTGTGTGCGGCTGCAAGGCGGCGCGCGCGAGCGAAGCGGCTCGGCTGGGTTGGCGCGCGCGCAGGTCGCTGGCTGGAGTGGGCGCGCGGCAGGGGTATTTGCTGGAGTGGGCGCGGGGGGGTCGCGCCGAGCGGCGGCGAGCGGCGGGCGGCGCGCGTCGGGCTGCGTTGCGGGCACCTTTGTGCGACCACGAGCGACGCCGGGCGGTGCTGGCGGCCACGGCGACGTCGGCGGCGATGGGGTGCGACGGTGGGGCTTACAGTGCGCAGGCGTGCGGCAGCGGCCGGGCGAAGGCGAGCCGGGCGGTGCGTGGTCAGTGCGCGCAGGGCCGAGCGGTGCAGGGGCTGTGCGATGGTCCAGGTGGTGCGTGCGGCTAGGGCTGGGTGGCTCGGGGGTGGTTCGATGGTGTGGCTAGGGCTGCTCGGCTAGGGTTTTAGGAGAGAGAGAGAGAGAGAGCCAACAAAGGGAAAAAAAGGGTTTCTTGATTTTTCCTTCTCTTCCTTATTTTAAATAGGGTTAGGAAACTTAAAATTCCCTTCCCTAGGATTTTTCTCTTGCGGGTCCCGGCTAAAGAAATTCTTTTCTCTTTTTAGTTCAAATTCTTATTTAAAACTCCAATTCCACCATCTAGGGCAAGGGTTCGAATCCCAAAGGATCCAATTAATTCCCAATTAATTTTGCTTATTAACCGGGAAGGAAAACGGGGCCGTTACAATACTCCCCCCTTAAAAGACTTTCGTCTCCGAAAGTCCTAAGACTGGAACAACTCCGGGTAATGAGTCCTCATCTCATCCTCTAGCTCCCACATCGCTTCCTCTGCCCTCTGATGCCTCCAAAGAACTTTTACTAAACTTATCTCCCGGTTGCGCAATACCTTGCACTCATAAGCCAAAATCTGCACGGGCTTCTCCTCGAAGGATAAATCTTTACTCAACTCTAAGGGCTCATGCTCTAGCACATGCGACGGATCTGCCACGTACTTTCTCATCATCGAAACGTGGAACACATTATGCACCGCTGACAAAGACGGGGGTAAAGCTAACCGATAGGCCACTGCTCCGATCCGCTCAAGGATCTCAAAAGGCCCTACAAACCTGGGGCTCAGCTTGCCTTGCTTTCCAAACCTTAACACCCCACGCATAGGTGCTACCTTCAGGAAAACATGTTGACCCACCTCAAACTCCAAGTTTCTACGCCTCACATCGGCGTAACTTTTCTGCCTACTCTGCGCTGTCAACATGCGAGTCCTTATCTTCTGCACCGCGTCGTTCGTCATCTGCAGTAACTCGGGTCCCAGAACCTGCCTATCCCCAACCTCTTCCTAGAACACTGGGGATCTGCAGCGCTTACCATACAACGCCTCGAATGGGGCCATCTGAATAGTCGCCGATATTTGTTGTTGTAAGCGAACTCCATCAAATCACAGTATTGGTCCCAACTTCCAGGAAGTCCAAAACGCGAGCTCTCAACATATCTTCCAGAATCTGATTCACCCTCTCAGTCTGACCATCGGTTTGAGGGTGGAGGCGATCTTGAAGCCGCACTCGATTCCTAAACCATTCGGAGCGCTCCGAAGCGAGATGTGAACCGAGAATCCCGATCAGACACTATCTTTGCAGGTACCCCGTGGTACCGCACAATCTGCTCAAGGAACAACTGTGCCCACTGTTCAACGGTATAACTAATCCTCCCGGGAATAAAGTGTGCACTCTTGGTCAGCCGGTCCACAACTACCCAGATCTGCGAAAACCCTCTCGGTGTCCTCGGCAACCCAGAGATATAATCCAACGAAATCTCGTCCCACTTCCACTGTGGAACACTTAACGGCCGCAATAAACTGCAGAGAAGCACGGGAGCCTTCACTTGCGACAAGTGAGACCCCGCTAACAAACTCCGCTATATCCCGCTTCATGCCCATCCACCAAAATGTCGCTTGAGATCTGGTACATCTTGGTACCTCCGGGTGCCAAGTGAATGGGGAACTATGTGCCTCGGCGAGCAACTCGCTCGAATCTGCGTCATCGGGACGCACAACCGACCTCTGTACCTTAAGCCTCCGTGCGGTGCCACAACAAAGTCGAAATCGCCATCGGCCTCAACTCTCTCGAGCAATCTCTTTAACTTGAGATCACTCACCGATCGTCGATGATCCTCTCGCTAAGCGACGGGTGAACTGATAGTTGGGCTACCCCGGCGGTAACCTCTCCCAATAAGGCGCAATACCGGTTCGCTCAAACTCCTTCCGCAACTCAACTTGGGAGCTCGGCAAGAAGGCTGCTTTGAATGCGACGTCTTCCTACTCAGCGCATCGGCCACAACATTGGCTTTTAGGGATGGTACAAAATCTCACATCGTAGTCCTTTACTAACTCGAGCCACCTCCTCTCGCCTCATGTTCAACTCCTTACGAGTGAAGAAATATTTGAGGCTCGGTGGTCCGTGAACAATCTGAATCCTCTCACCATACAAGTAATGCCTCCAAATCTTTAGAGCAAAAACAACTACACCAACTCCATATCATGAGTTGGATAGTTTTTCTCATAAGGCTTTAAGCTGCCGGGAAGCATAAGCTATCACCTTCCCATCTTTGCATCAACACACAGCCTAAACCATATTTGGAAGCATCACTATAAACTACGAAACCTCCTATTCCTTCCGAATCGCCAATACAGCCTTGTCGTCAAGCTAAGCTTAGCCGGGCAAAACTTTCCTCACATCTAGCATCCCAAACAAAGTCAACACCCTTCTCGGTCGGACGGGTTAGGGTGTCTTTGCCTTAGCGGAAAAGTCTTTCACGAAACGCCGGTAATAACCTCGCTGGACCTAGAAAGCTGCGTATCTCGGCGACCATCGTCGGCCTGGCCCACGAGCTAACTGCCTCTATCTTCGCGGGGTCCACCGCTATACCATCTGCAGACACGATATGTCCAAGGAAGGCTACTCTCTCTAGCCAAAACTCACACTTAGAGAACTTTGCGAACAAATTGGTTCTCACGCAATCTTGTCAAAACTTGCCTCAAATGCGAAGCATGGTCCTCCTTTGTCTGGAATAAATCAAAATGTCGTCTATGAATACGATGACAAAGTTGTCCCAGAATGGCTTGAACACTCTGTCCATCATGTCCATAAACGCTGCAGGGGCATTTGTGAGTCCAAAGGACATGACCACGAACTCATAATGACCATACCTCGATCCGAACGCGGTCTTCGGATATCTCGCATCTCGAATCCTCAAGCGATGGTACCCGACCTCAAATCAATCTTAGAGAATACCGAGGCTCCTGAAGGTGATCAAACAGTCATCGATACGCGGCGGGGATACTTATTCTTCACCGTGACTTTATTCGGGTTCTCTATAGTCTATACACAAGCGCATGGATCCATCCTTCTTCTTAACAAACAGATGGGTGCTCCCACTGGGACACACTCGGACGGATGAAACCTCGATCCAAAGCATCTCTGCAACCGCACTTTGAGTTCTCTCAACTCGGTGGCGCCATACGATCACGGGGCTTTGGAAATGGGAAGAGTCCCGGCTCCACTCAATGGTGAAGTCCAACTCCCGCTTCGGGGTAAACCCAAGCAACTCTTCAGTGGAAAACATCCGCAAACTCTTGCACCACGGGGACCATGTCAACAGACAACGAAGTACTACTATCTCCGGACAGCTTTGCTAAGAAGCCCCAAGCTCCTCGAGCTAACAATCTCTGGGCCTTCACTGCTTTGAGATCAAAGGCGGGCAAATTCCGCCCCGACACCATGAAACTTGAAGCTCGGCCTCGTGAGGCGGCCTAAACACCACTTCTTTCCGTGGCGGTCTATCAATGCGTGGTTCTCGCCAACCAATCCATGCCAAGGATCACATCGAAACCGCTCATAGATAGAACTATGAGGGTAGCCTCTAAGATCACATCGATATCCGCTTTGGCCACACTTAACTCCATGGTAGCTAACATACTCACTCCCGAAGGAGTGGCCACACACACTCGAACCCTAGAGGTTCGAGTTCCCACAAGCTTGTCTAACGAATGCATCAGAGACAAAGGAATGGGTCGAACCCGAATCAAACAATACAAATGCATAATGTCAGAAGACAAGCAGCCGTACACCTCGCAGAATCGCATCCTCTCAGACGTTCCGCCTCTTGGCGAGTGGTGGCAACACCCGCCCTGCTTTCTTTGGGCCGGCCTGCTCTTTGCTACTAAATCCCGAGTGCAGAACGGCCAAATGCCCTCCTTGCCACATCTGTAGCAAGCACGGGCGATGCTCCACACTGAGACCTTAATGTGCCTTTCCGCACTTGTTGCAATGAGTGGCTGCTCGCCCCGCCTGCTGGCGATCCTGGGCTCTACCCCGAGGGTGGCGCCGATCTCGACCACTAGGCGCCCTCGCCGCGAGTCTCACTGACGATTGAGCGGAAATCACTAGAAGTCCTGCACTTCCTCTTCGCCCGGAATCATTGCTTTGGCGGTGAATCGACTAAGTGGCGCAATGAGAATCTGCCTTTGGCGGATACTTCGGGTTGTAAATCGTGGCCAACTCTACTTTGCTCGATCATAACTCTCAGGAGCGAGTGCTCGAACATCCCGAGAAACCTCCTTCCTCGGACCACTAATAAACTTCTTAATCTTGAGCTCCTCGGTGGCAATGAGCTCTGGGGCGAAATAGCTATACTCGAGAGAACTTCTTCTCATAGGCAAGCAATACTATCTCGATCCTGTTTGATTTGAGAAGGCCTCTCGCCATCTCCTGCTTGAGCCTCGTCATTAACATACTTAGCTCGAACTTCGTTCTAAAGAACTCCTGTGGTGGAGAAGACCCGGTGGTCTAGCTCTATCTGTGGACTCCCACCACCACTCAGCTGTGTCGGAGAGAACATGGGCCGCACATCTCGGCCTCTGTACATCTGGGCATCCCATAACTCTGAAGATGTACTCCATTCTAGCCAACCACCTAACTGCCACAAGTGGGTTCTCTGAAGCATCAAATTCCCTTGGCTTCCACTTGGTGAAGTCTTTCAACCACTTGCCAAACTCAGCAGCTCCCTCTGCACTATCAAGTGAGTCTGACTGGTCCTGATGACCCTGCCCCTCCGGTTGAGCTACCGGGGCTACTGGGGCTGCTGGAGCCACTGGGGGTGCCTGCTGTATGAGCTGTGTCAACTGGGCTATCTGTGCCCTAGACTCCTCCCTCTGCGCTGTTAGCTGCGCCTGAGTCTCCGCCCTCTGCTCGGCCATTAGGCCCATCATCATGTCTCTCATAGCAGAAATATCTCCTCCTGGAGCTGTACTGTAAAGACCCGACCCAAAAGGGGCTCTAAATGGGCCTTTACCCCGATGCATGTATTGGAAATAAAAGACATTATGAAAAATATATTTCGGATCCCAAGTAAAAACAGAAACATTCAACAACCAAAACATACATTTCTAAAAGCATACTCTGATCAGAGATTTATTTAAACCATTTAAACAATCCACAAGTACAAATATGCTGGAATCCATAAAACGTAAGAAAACATCCTAGGGCTCCGTGCCCGTCTACATGCATTCAGGGGAAATAACAAGAGTCAAGAGTCATGATATAATAAAATGGTCAGAGATGACAGCAGGATTCCATGATCACAGCTCCTCCTTCAGCCATCCTGTCTCGCGCCTTGGTTACTTGTGGAAAACCACAGAATAAGGGTGAGTAACGAATTACTCAGTAAGAATCCCCAACCGGGGTACAATACGATATACATGATCATCTAGAAGAATGTATGCAAGCTATGAGTATAAACACAGAATAGAGCACATCGCTTAAGTCCACACTTGGACCTCGGATGCCAACTCGTGGTCTTAGTCCAGGAAAATAAAACCACCACACAATACGCTATACGGGAACAAGTCCCGGCCTCGGCTTCTCTCGTCGATACGAAAGGTGCATCGCTCAAGATCCCGAGGAGCTCTCGGTCGGCGCCTGTAATGAGCGTAAGCGCGCACCGCATGCTCACGCAAACTCGGGGTGCCGGGTCTAGTGGCAAGTCGCCCGTGTTCGACCACCATGCCTAACTAAATCTCTCCGGATCGGTGTCACGCGACATAGGGTGTGAGACCGGACACGTGAACTATGTCGGCTGTACCACCGCACACGAGGCTAAGGAACCGGTCGTGGTAGGCTTACACCAGAAGCGGTCCTTGCCCTAACAGTGGCAATCAAGGGCTACGGCCGAACACGCCGAGGACGTGCCGATCGCCGGGACGAGGCAATGCCAAGTCATCATCCCGACCGTTGGGGCAATAAAGCATTTGCCACCCTCACCCAAGATTGCGGGGCCACCGTTAGGGTTAGCTAAACCCTAACGGGATCGAGGACGAGTACCATCTCGCACGTCCCCGCCGGGATGCAAGTTACGTTATGCATCCGCCCGGATGATGCTACCTACACGAACTCTAAACCATAGCAATAATAATAATTCAATCAATGCGGTCCAATACGTACTCAGCGAGATACAAGGAACCTAGCATGATACTACGAAGCAAGAACAGATATCGAACATGCGAGAATGGAACAACCTAGCATGGGCTAACATGAGGAACAATACAAGAGTTCATGCGATCCAGAATTTGAAACGAGCACCTAGGGCTAAACATGCTAATAATCATACACAGCATACAAAACAACAATCACAAATATACCGCAGAGGCCACACAACTCCGGTAAGAAATCCTTACCTTGGCGGGAGGCAACTACACACAAAATCCTACGCTGCGATCGATCCCGAGCTAGCTAACGAGAACCTAACAAAACACAATAGAAATCACAATCATAGCCCTAAAATATAATAAAACAAGCGAGCTCGGCTCAGGGGCACTCACGAGGCACGACGACACACGGGCCGAAAAAGTCGCGGCAGTGGTGCGCTGGCTGGGGGCGCTGTGGCGCTGAAGCGCGTATTCGCGTATGACACGCGCTGGAGCACGGTGACGGGCGAAGGCGCACGGGCGCTGGGCGAAGCGGCCGAGCACGCAGCGAGCGCGGCGGGCGTCGCGGGCGAGCGGCTCGAGCGGCGGCGCGTGGACACGGGCGATCCGCTGCTGCTGCTGTATGGAATAGTGCGACGGGCGAACTGCGCGAGGACCGGGCATGCGATGGGCGGATCTGGCGGCGGCTGCTGGTGTGCGACGGCGACGGTGGCTGACCGACGCGTTCTGGCGTCTTTGCTCGGGCAGATCTGACGAGCTGGCTGGCGCGCGACGGGCTCATCAGTGCGATCCGGGCGATGGCTTCCCTCGGCTGCGACGGCTCGCGACAAGCGACCTGCGATCCTCGGCCGGATCTGGTGTGCACCTGCTGGTCGGCGTCTGCGGCGGCAAGCAGGCGCGACAGCGGATCTCGGGCGACGGTGGATCTACCGCGCGACCCGCTTTGCTGGCCGGGAGGCCGGCTTGTGCGGCAAAGTGAGGTGTTGGAGAAGAAATGCAAACCTAGCTTCCTTTCTCTTTTAACCAAATACAACAAAACTCCAAAACCCAAGGCTAACCATAAAATGACCGGAAGGAGCAACAAGAGCTCTCCATAGCTCAACCGCCACACCACCCACACGACTTCTCGCATCACCTGGGTTGAAACCCACCAAACACACTTTTAACACACAATTTTCCTTTTGCATCTCCCCATGCCCAAACACATCCACAAAGCCTCAAAAACTCACATAAATCCATCCAATAATTTTAGCAACTAGAAAAAGACATAAACGGTCCTGACGGCCCGACCAAATTACTAAAATACCCCTAGGGCATACCTGGAAGACCGGGATGAAAACCTGGGTCGTTACACCAACAAGTAAGAGATGTTTCCGGCAAGTTGTTGGTTCTTTGGGGATTGAAGATTTCCCTTTCCCCCTAGTCTTTGTGGTGGTTGAGTTGCTCCCTGGATGTCAGCCTCGAGTGTTAGCTCCTGAGGTAGTCTTGCGGATTCGTATGGTTCAGGATCCGTAAGCTTTAAGGTTGTCGTTATCCGATTTCCTTGTGAGGTTTCGGGAGTGGAGCTTCTGGTTGGAAGTTGAGTTAGGCTTAAGCTAAAAGGAGAAGTCCTTTGAGTAGCCTGTTGGATTTTTTTTAGAGTTGAGTAGTAGCTTGGAGGCGAGCGTTGCTCGTTATAAGTTTCGGTTGAGTTCTTCTGAGCAAGCCCTTCTCGGGCTTTGTTCCTTGTTGTTGTGCGCTCGCAGTTGGAGTAGCAGAGCCGTTTGAGTGAGTTGGCACCGAGGTGCCGTGGCTTTGGTTGGTAAAGCCGTTCAGCTGTTTTCCTCAAGGTGTTGTGCCGTAGAGAGCTGCGTGATGGTTTAGTCCTTGCAGCCCGAGTTTTCCTTGAGAGGAATTTTGGTGGTTTCCTGGCCTGGCAGTATTTTCTTTGGCCAGTTGCTAGTAGGTTTGCATGGAAAAGTTTGCTTTTGGCCGTTGAGAGGCTGCTGTTTGTTGGCCAGTTTGTTGTAGGGTTGAGGTTGCTTGTTAGCAACTGTGAGCTTCCAGAGGAGTTCGCCAGTGCGTGGCGTTGAGTTCAGAGCTTGTGGTCCGTCCTCGAGTTTGCTAAGAGTAGCACCGTTTTAGAGTTGGTGCGAGTTGAGAACGTGGTTTGCCGTCTGTTCCCTTGGAGTTCAGTGTATGCCCAGTTTGGATGGCATTGTGGCCTTGAGTTTTTGAGAACCCAAGAGAGTTTTGGTTCTCGAAGAGGGCTAGTGTTGTTGGCCGAGAAGTTCAGTTGGTTTGGATTCAGTGCAGTTTTCCTGGAGCTGTTTCGTCTTAGGACTTTCGAGGACGAAAGTCTTAAAAGGAGGGAGTATTGTAATGACCATTTCCTATTCCGATTTTGAGGTGCCTTGGGTCAAGATTGATTGTTTGGTTGGGTTTTAGAGCGGTTTTGCCCCTTGGGGGTATTTTGGTCTTTTGGCTCTCCGGGCAGGATTTGTGGTTTTCAGGGCTTCGAGGTAGCTCCTGCCTTTGTCGAGGCTTGTTTGTTGGTGGCCGCGAGTCCCGTGGTGTTTGGGTTAGTCGGTTGGATGCTCGGTTGTGGTTTGGGCTTTGGCAAAGTGTTGGTTTGTTGTGTGTTTCCTTTGGGATTCGAGCCCGAGCCTTTAGTGTTGCTTTGGGAGTTGGATTTAAGTGAGTTTGATTTATTGGAAAAGATTTCTTCGGTCGGGTCTCGAAGGAGGAAGCCGGGAAATGGGATTTTGAGGTTTTAAAGTGGATAGGATGGAAAATGGAATTAAAAATCCCATTTTTCCCTTTTTTTCCCATTTTCATTTTTATTTCTCTTTTTCTTTTCTTTTTTTCCCCAAAATGCAACTTTCTCTCTCCTTCTCTCTCTCTCTCCCCGAGCACCCCCACCTAGCCCAGCCCTTAGCCATGGCTCGCTTGACCCACCCGTGCTGCCTTGGCTCGCCCACGCCCAGCCTAGCCCGAGCCAGCGTCGCAGAGAGCACCGAGCTCGCCCAGCGCCCGTAGCGCCGCCTCGCCGGCGAGCGTCGCGCGCCCGCGCCATCGTCGCCCGGCCCGCGCGCGCCTCGCCTCGCCACTGGTCCATGTCGCAAGGTGCGCCTTTGTCTTGCCGCCGCGCGCCGCAGGCCGCGTCGCGTCGCTCGAAGCTTCGCCCGGCTCGATCGCGCGTCCTCAGTAGCGTGTCGTCGCGCGCCGCGCGCCGCCGCCTCCGCGCTGCGCGCCGCGCGTTCGCCTCCCGGTAGCCGAGCGGTGCGCCAGCTGGCCCAGTGTCGGTCGCGCGGCAGCCGAGCGGCGCGCCCGGCCCCCTGACCTGCGCCCGGCGCGCGCTGTCTGCGCCAATGCCGCTTTGCCTAGCCCGTGCACTGCCGGCTTCGTTCGCGTGTCGTAGTGCCTCGTGAGTTGCTCCGGTGAGCCCTGTTTATTTTAGTGTATTTAGGGCTATTTTATGATTATTGATGTTTTTGTTTGGCTCGATATAGGTTGCTCGGGTTCGATCGCAGTTAATTTTATTGTGTGTTGTTGCCTTCCGACCAGGTAAGGATTTCTTACCGGAGTTGTGTGGGCCTGCGATATTGTCATGATTTTTCCTTGCTTGTTTCTTTGATCGTTATGAGCATGATAATAATAGAGCATCTTTGATTGATTTACGCTAGCATGTTTGCTTGATATTACATGTTAGTGCCATGCTAGGTTTGTTACACAAAGATGCTTGTGATTCTGCTTAAGCTCGTAGTATCATGCTAGGTAGTGTGATTGATGTCGGTCTTTGCTTGCTAGCCAGGAATCATTGCTTTTACTCTGTACTCTTAGATAGAGTTGTAGGGTTTGTCATCATCCAGAGGCTGAGAGCGGACATAACGTATCTTGTCCCCACCGGTCGGGAGCAAAGCGAAGCATTGCTTCAGGGGTTGAGAGCGGACATAACGTACTTTGTCCCCAGTGGTCGGATATTGAGCAAAGCATAACATACCTTGCTTTTTCTCCCCCCTCCCGGCAGCCAATGAGACTTAGCTACCTCATTGGCCTAAGCCTAGTTTGTAGCCTGCTAGAGCGGAACCCTGCCACGGTGTAAGCCTGCCTTGGCCGGTTCTTAGCTTCAGGTCGGTGGACCAGGCTGCACAGATGAGCGCCGAGGGCCTCGCTCATCGTGATCGTGACACCGCTTCCAAGTTTTAGGCATGCGTACCGCCCGCGTAGTTTGCCCTTAGCCCCCGCATTTACGCCGGTTGCGAGAAGAGCATGCGGTGTGCGTGCACGCCGCGTTAGATGCCGGATCGGAGAGCTCCTTCCGGGCTAATGTTCGTGAGTACACCATTCCTTCTAGTTTAGAGCCAGACTTCGGGTACTCTCCCGATAGTCCAGATCTTTTAGCAAGGGTAAGAGGCCCTTGAGGACATCCTTGGGATCGGTTTTTGAGCTGATCAATTTAGCTGAGGGAGAAAGACCCTCAGAGATGTCCCGGGATTGGTTATGAGAGCCAATCATTAGGCCGGAAGTAGGAGACTTCCGATGACTCCAGATCTTTCTTTTTAAGCTCGTTGAGCTATGATCTGTGTTGGTAGCTGTTTGCTTGCATGCTTTGGTTCTAGATGATTGATTATATCGTATTGTACCCCGGTTGGGGATTCTTACTGAGTAATTCGTTACTCACCCTTACTTATCTTTCAGGGTAACCATGGCGCGAGGCGGGATGGTGGAGGAGGAGCTGTGATCATGGAAACCCGTTGTTCAACTCTGAGATTTATGTTTATGATTTAAATGTTCTCTGAATGCATGTAGTGGGCACGGAGCCCTAGGGTGTTTTCTGAATGTATTTCCGGATTCTAGCATTGTTGTAAATATTGTAAAGATTGTATGATTTAAATAAATCTCTGATCAGAGTATGTTTTGTAAATGTATTTGCCTTGAAACAGGTGCTTGGAAACAGGGACAGGTTTCAGGAATTGTTGTTGATTTTTAAATGAATGGTTTTATGTTTTAGTTTTTACTTAGAATCCGAACACCGTCTTGCAAATTTTCTGTAGATTTGAATGCATGCATTGAGGTAACGGCCTATTTAGAACCCCATTCAGGTCGGGTCTTTACAAAGATGTAGAGACATCTTGTCCTCCTGCAAGCCTGCAGTCGTTTTGCAGCCAGTTCTTTTAGTCCCTCGTAGTCAGGCGGTAGTGTGGAGTTTGCTTGTCAGGACTTAATCCGTCCGTGGTTTTCAGCTGGCTATTAGAGAGAAGCACCTTCTGTTAGCATGTTCCAGGTGTGGAGCTAGGTGCTGCCACCCGAGGGTTGGCTTGAGTATTCGTTGAGCATCGAGTGGGATGTAGGAGTAGGCCGTGGCATGTTTGTTAGGCGAGATGCCAGAGTTTAGGCTACTCGAGTGTTTGGACTCTTGTGTTGAGTGCCTTTGCCCGTCACTTGGAGTGTGACCTTCCCTATCCTTAGAGGGGCATAAAGCTTGTTTTGGGCTGATTTGTGTTGTAAAGGATGTTGTGCCTGGTGGCACCAAGCTTTGAGAGGAGGTCTAGATTCGGGCCGGTTGGCACTTTTGGTGCGAGATGGTTCCATGCCCGCCGAGTATAGCATCCCCACCACCTTGTACCCGTTTTTCGAAGTTGCATCTGTTGGATTGCTTAAGAGATCTAGCTCGGTGGTAGTCAGAGAACTACAAGTGTGAGGTCGTTCGAGGGAAAAGTAAGAGCTTTTCAGGGTCACCGAGAGATGGGTGCAAAGGATGTTGTAGGATGGTGAGGGCTAGCGCGTCCGAGTTCTCGCGCTTGTGTGTGGGCTTCTGAGCCAGCTTGATGGTAGTGTGTTTCGACTACCCTTGGAGTTACCCTAATATGAGTAGGGTTGGCATCGATGATGCGTGGTTGATCCGATGTTAGAGCCATGAGTTGGATGGTTGAGTGGAGCATTTAGTGGGCACATTGGTATGAGGTATGTAAGATTGGTGTAGTTATGCTCTGGTAAGAGTGAGTTGACCAATGTAGCTCGTGGTGAGTTGACCTCGAGTGGTTTGAACTCTTGTTGCTCGGTGCTAGTTGTGGCTCTATTGGGAGGCAAAAGTTGCCTTGTGTGAGAGTACTTGTTGAGTTTGGATCTTAAGGAACCAAGTTGAGCTGTGCGCGCGGTGTACTTTTGTGTAGCTCGTTATGTGGTTATGTTTCAGGAACCACGAGAGGTTCGTGTTGAGGAGCCAGTGCTCAGTCTTTGAGTTGTCAAGGCTTTAGTCCTTGGCAACTGCCCTAGCTTGGGTTGAGAGGTTGCCGTGCCGGTAGCCGGGTTGTTGTGTAGGCAAGTTATGCTAGTTGGCCCTTGACGAGGGTAGAGGCATTTCTTGTTGACCGATGGTTGGAGTTCACTTGGAACTGATCCAAGGCGATGGTAGCAAAATTGCGGAGTTTCTGGCCGCCATGGCTAAGAGAGTTGTTCGGATCCTTACCCTGGGTAGAAGCTACGATGTGGCTGATGCTTTGAGCAAGAGGAAGTTTGGGTCTTCCGGTGGTTCCCGCTAAGGTGGATAGCAGACTCGCCAATAGGGCCGGTCTAGGGGTCGGAATCAACGCCGACCGCAGGTTAGAGCACAAAATTGTCAATAGGGCGGGGCCAGGCAGCCGGCTCATTGCATCAAGTGTGGTAAGGCGCTTTTCGGATTGTGTGGAGCATCGCCCGTTCTTGCTACAGATGTGGCAAGGAAGAGCTTTTGGCTAGCACAGTTGAGATGCTGTAGGGAGATGTGCTCGTGTAGCCAGTTGTCAGTTAGACCGTTTGACGACAGTGTGTGTCGGAGGGAGATCGGAGGAACCCTAATTTGTGGAGAGCCTCTCACGAGAGCTCAGTCGGACCAGCGGTGTTCCTCGGTTGAGTTCTTTGGATGCTTGTTGCCGGTTAACAAGCTAGAGTTGTTCTTAGTAGCCTCCACGTTGGTTTTCAGAATTCTTAGCAAGGTGGTGCTTGGTGTTGACCAAGGTTTGGTTCCCATGTTGTTTCTAGAGCTAGCTTGGTTCGAGCAAAAGGTGGCGTTATACGAGGACTTGTTCCTAGTCGGGAAGTTTTGGGAGTTGACCCCTCCCTCGGCAATTGGGTAAGCCTTTGCCAGCCCAAGTTGGGGTTCAAGCGATTGAGGATCCTCGGATGTTACTTCCGAGAGAGTTGGTTGTTGTTTGCCCTTGGGTTTGGGCAAGACAATGAGCGTGTGTGAAGTTTGTCCGCCGGAAGTCCGCTTGCTGGTATATCGTTCTGTTGAGGAGGAGTCGACTTAGCTCCCTGAGTTGTGTAGTTGATCGAGTAGCGCAATGTGGTGGCAAATGAGAGTGTCCTGCGTTTGTTTGTTAGCAAGCGGAAAGTTGTTTGTTCCGCAAGGGCAGAGGCTGCCGGTTCAAGGGCTTGAGTTGTTCTTTGGAAGGTTGTTGGATCTTTGGAGTTTGTAGAACCCCTTAGTTCTTGGGTAGTTGAGTTGCACCGTGGATGCCGGCCTCGAGTTTTAACTTTTGAGGTAGTCTTGCCGACTCGTGTTGTTCAGGATCCGCAAGCTTGTGGTCGTCGCTATCCTTATTCCTCGCGATGTTTCGTGGGTGGAGTTTCTGGATTGGAAAAAGAGTTAGGTCTAAGCTTTAAGGAGGAAGTCCTTGGAGCAGCCAGATGGGCTTAAGAGTTGAGTGGCAGCTTGGAGGCGAGCTTGGCTCGTTATGAGCTTGGTTTGAGTTTCTGCTGGGCAAGCCTTTCTCGGGCTCTTCTTTTAGTCGTTGTGCATTCGCAGTTGGCATTTTAGCTTAGCCACAGTTGAGTGAGTTGGCACAGAGGTGCGGTGGCATTGGGTGGTAAAGCCCTTGAGTTGCGATCCTCCAGCTATCGTGTTGCTAGTAGCCACGTAATGTTTATTCCTTGCTGCTCGAGGTTTCCGTGAGAGGAATGTTGTCTGTTCTCCTGTCTGGCGATGTTCACCTAGGCCAGTGGCTGATCGGATTGCATTGGAAAGTTTGTTGTCGGCCGTTGAGGGGCTCCGGCTTATTAGTTTGGCTGAGTGGAGCCTCTTCTTGGACCCTGTCGTTCAGGGGTTGCCGAAGCTGAAGTATCAGCTAGTGTGAGTGGTGGTAGCCGTTTGGTGAACCAGAAAAGTGCCCTTGGCTTTGGTGCTTCGATTTCTCGTAAGATGGTTGCTTTAGTGTTGTGGACGCATGCTAGTTGGAGAAGGTTGCCTAGGGATCAGTCACCAGTTGGTGGTTCGAATTGGATTTCGTTAAGGATTGTAGGCAACCAGTGGGGTTCGTAGGTCTCTTGCGAAGTATGAGTAGGCCGTTTAGTTTCTTAAACCTGGGAGGTTCAGTTGTTTGGTCAGCATGGTGAAGGGTCGAGGCTGTTTGATAACAGCTATGAGCATTCAAAGAAGTTACGCCGGAGCGTGGCGTTGAGTTTTAGAGCTTGTGACCCGTCCACGAGTTGGGTTAGCAGGGATAAGTGAGCCTTAGAGTCGTAAGACCGTTTGAGAGTTGGTGCGAATAAGAGGATGTGGCTCACCGACTAGTTATCGCATGTTTTCTTCGAAGCTCAGTGTTAGTTCAGTTTAGGTTGAGATAGTTCGTGGCAGACTCGGTGTCTGTTGGGCTTGGAGCCCTTGGGAACCCAAAAGGGTTCGGTTTCAAAGAAAGATTTGTGTTATCTTAATCAGGAGCTTGGTTGGTTAAGAATTAGTGGAGTTTCATAGAGTTGTTTTCGTCTTAGGACTTTCGAGGACGAAAGTCTTAAAAGGAGGGAGTATTGTAACGGCCCAGTTTTCTATTTCGGTTTCCCAGGAGTTTTCGGGACATTATGCGGATGTTCGGATGGGCCGTTAGAGCTTTTTAACCTTTAAGGGTATTTTGGTATTTTGCTCCCCGGTTAGAGGTTGAGGATTTTCAGGGCTTCAGGGTCATTTCGACCTTCGTTGAGACTTGATTAATGTTGGTTGCAAGACCCAAGGAGTTTGGGTTAGTTGATTAGAAGTTCGGAGACATTCCGGTTGATAGCAAAATTAATTGGAATTTAATTGGTCCCATTGAGATTTGAACCCTTGCCCTAATGGTGAAATTGGAGTTTTTAGAAAAAGAAGATTTAGATAAAAAGAAAAGAATTTCTTTAGCCGGGACCCGCAAGAGAAAGCCTTGGGAAGGGATTTTAGACCCATTTAAATTAGGAAAAAGGAAAAGAAATCCTATTCCCCTTGTTTTGGAAAAATCTCTCTCTCTCTCTCTCTCTCTCTCTCTCCTTGCCGAGCCCCTCACCAAGAAACCAAACCCTAGCCGCTCAGCCCATCCCCACACCAGATCGCGCCAGCCCTGCCCAGCCACGCCGCCCAGATCGCACCAGCCCGCCGACCACGCCGCACGATCAGAGTGCTTGACCCATGCCCAGACATACTGCGATCGCCCATGCCAGCGCGCCTAGTCGCCTCGCCTCGCCCAACCCAGACGCGTCGCGCGCTCCGCACGAGCCGCCCGAAGCGCGCGCCGCTAGCCCGCTGTTGCCGCCGTCCGACGCGTCGCCAGCGCCGCTCGGCGCGCCGCCAGACGCGTCGCCCGCGCGCTGTCCTCGCAGACCCGACGTCTCGCCTTGCCGCGCGCCCGAGCCAGCGCCAGCTCCCCAGCTGCACCAGCAGCGCCCACCTTTGCCCCCTTGCTGCCGAGACCCCGTGCCTTCTCGGTTGGTAATTCCCGAACCTATCCCTTGTAGATTTTTAAGTCTGCTGCTCTTTGTATATTTATTTAGGATGCTTTTAAAATGCTTAGGTTGCTCGGTTTTGCTTTAAAGCTCGAGGGTCATTATTTGATTGTGAAGGTTATTTTTGCTCGTTTCCAGGTAAGGATTCCTTACCGTGGTTGTGTGGACCCTGCGATGCTTTCTTGATTGTGCCTTATATGCATGTTTACTTTTATGGACATGATTAGTGGATAGGACAGCTTGTGATTGCATTCCTGCTAGCATGTTTGCTTGTTTGTACATGTTAGTGCCATGCTAGGATTGTTCTTCCAGCATGCTTGAGATTCCTACTTTAAGTTCGTAGTATCATGCTAGGTTATGTATGATTGATGATGATTATGTATGTTTAGCCAGGAATCGTTTACTCTATACTCTAGCTAGTGTGTTAGGTTTGTCATCATCTAGAGGTGAGCGTACATAACGTACCTTGTCCCCACCGGTCGGGAGTAGAGCGAAGCATAACGTACATTGCTTTCCCGGCGGCCGATGTGGATTTAGCTACCACATCGGCATAAGCCTAGTTTGTAGCTCTGCTAGAGCGGAACCCCGCCAGCGGTGCAAGCTGCCTTGGCCGGTTCTTAGCTTCGTGGTCGGTGGTACAGTGCCGCAGGATGAGTGCCGAGGGCCTCGCACTACTGTGTTCAGTGACACCGCTTCAGAGTCTTTAGGCATGCGTACCTGGCCCACGTAGTTTGTACTTAGGCCCCCACATTTATGCCGGTTGCAGCAGCATGCGGTGTGCACGCACACGCGTTAGTCGCCGGTTCGGAGAGCTCCCCCAGGCTAATGTTCGTGAGTACACCAATTCCTTCTGTTTAGAGCCGGACTTGGGTACTCTCCGATAGTCCAGATTTATAAGCGAGGGTAAGAGGCCCTTGAGGACACCCATTGGGATTGGCTTTTGAGTGATCATATGGTCGAGGGAGAAAGACCTCGAGGGTGTCGGACATCTTTGGGATCGGTTTTTGAGTGATCAATTGGCCGAGGAGAAAGACCCTCGGAGATGTCCCGAGATTGGTTATGAGAGCCAATCATTAGGCGGAAGAAGGAGACTTTCGAGGATTCCAGTTACGCCTTGTAAGCTCGTTGAGCTATGATACGTGTTGGTAATTGTTTGCATGTATACTAGGGTGCGGATGATTGATGTATCGTATTGTACCCGGTTGGGGATTCTTCTTCTGAGTATGTTTATACTCACCCTTATTTCTATGGTTTTCCACGTGTAACTTGGACAAAGAGGGACGGCTAGTGGAGGAGGCGATTGATCATGGGAGCTGCCGGCACTCTGTCTTTATTGTTGCATATTTGTTCAGCATGTAGATGGACAGGAGTCCTAGGGGAAACATTATTAAAAGTTGTTCGAACTGTTTTGAATGTTTTTATATACTGGCCAGGCTTGTTTTACTTCGTTGGTTTTTCTTAAACAAAATTGTTGATTATGTTTTAAGCATTCCCCGTTCTAAATGTTTTGAAAGGTTTTAAATATGAGCTCTAAACCGCTTGATGAAGTATTTTAACTTGCATGCTGAGTGAGAACCTAGGCTTAGGACCGTATTTTGAGTCGGGTTTTTACACTGTCTATCACCAACCTCCTCCCAGAACACTGGGGATCTACAACGCTTACCATACAACGCCTCGAATGGAGCCATCTGTATAGTCGACTGATAGCTGTTATTGTAAGCGAACTCCATCAAATACAGGTACTGGTCCCAACTGCCTGGAAAGTCCAAAACACATGCTCTCAACATATCTTCAAGAATCTGATTCACCCTCTCGATCTGACCATCGGTTTGAGGGTGGAAGGCAGTGCTGAAGCTGCACTCAGTTCCCAAACCCTTTTGGAGCACTCTCTAGAAGCGAGATGTGAATCGAGTATCCGATCTGACACTATCTTTGATGGTACCCCATGGTACCGAACAATCTGCTCCATAAAATAACTGTGCCCACTCCTCCACGGTATAACTAATCCTGCCGGGAATAAAGTGTGCACTCTTAGTTAGCCGGTCCACTACTACCCAGATCTGAGTAAACCCTCTCGGTGTCCTCGGCAACCCAGAGATATAGTCATCGAAATCTCGTCCCACTTCCACTGTGGAACACTCAACGGCTGCAATAAACCTGCCGGCTTCTGCCTGGGAGCCTTCACTTGCTGACAAGTGAGACACCGGCTAACAAACTCAGCTATGTCCCTCTTCATACCCATCCACCAAAACGTCTGCTTGAGATCCTGATACATCTTGGTACCTCCTGGGTGCCAAGTGAATGGGGAACTATGTGCCTCGGCGAACAACTCGGCTCGAATCCCTGCGTCGTCCTGGACGCACAACCGACCTCTGTATCTCAAGTCTCCGTTTGGTGCTATGACAAAGTCAAAATCGCCATCAGCCTCAACTCTCTCGAGCAATCTCTTTAACTTGGGATCACTCGGCTGGCTGTCGATGATCCTCTGTATAAGCGATGGCTGAACTGATAAATGGGCTACCCTTGCGGTAATCTCTCCCAACATAACTGCGATACCGGTTCGCTCAAACTCTTTCCGCAATTCAACCTGAGAGCTCAGCAAAGCTGCAGAATGTGACGTCTTCCTACTCAGTGCATCAGCCACAACGTTGGCCTTACCCAGATGATACAAGATCTCACAGTCGTAGTCCTTTACCAACTCTAGCCACCTTCTCTGCCTCATGTTCAACTCCTTCTCAGTGAAGAAATACTTAAGGCTCTGGTGGTCCGTGAATAGTTGAATCCTTTCACCATACAAGTAGTGCCTCCAAATCTTTAGGGCAAAAACAACTGCAGCCAACTCCATATCATGAGTTGGATAATTCTTCTCATAAGGCTTCAACTGCCGGGAAGCATAAGCTATCACCTTCCCATGCTGCATCAACACACAGCCTAAACCATACTTGGATGCATCACTATAAACTACGAAACCTCCTGTTCCCTCAGGAACTGCCAACACTGGTGTTGTCGTCAAACTGAGCTTAAGTTGTGCAAAACTTTCCTCACATCTAGCATCCCAAACAAAGTCAACACCCTTCTTGGTCAGACGAGTCGAAGTCTTTGCCTTAGCGAAAAAGTCTCTTCACGAACGCGGTAATAACTCGCCATCCCAAAAAGCTGCGTATCTCGACGACCGTCATCGGTCTGGCCCACGAGCTAACTGCCTCAATCTTTGCAGGGTCCACCGCTATACCATCTTTCGACACGGTATGTCCAAGGAAGGCTACTTCCTCTAGCCAGAAGTCACACTTAGAAAACTTCGCGAACAACTGATTCTCTTGCAATGCTGTCAAAACTTGCCTCAAATGCGAAGCATGGTCCTCCTTTGTCTTGGAATAAATAAGAATGTCGTCTATGAATACAATGACAAAGTTGTCCAAGAATGCCTTGAACACTCTGTCTATCATGTCCATAAACGCTGCAGGGGCGTTCGTTAGTCCAAATGACATGACCACGAACTCATAATGACCATACCTCGATCTAAACGCAGTCTTAGGGATATCTGCATCCCGAATCCTCAGTTGATGGTACCCTGACCTCAAATCAATCTTAGAAAACACTGAGGCTCCCTGAAGCTGATCAAATAGATCATCAATAAGCGGCAGGGGATACTTATTCTTCACCGTGACCTTATTTAGCTCTCTGTAGTCTATACATAAACGCATGGATCTATCCTTCTTTTTAACAAACAGAGCAGGTGCTCCCCACGGGGACACACTCGGTCGAATGAAACCACGATCCAACATCTCTTGCAACTGTACTTTGAGTTCTTTCAACTCAGTTGGCGCCAAACGATACGGGGCTTTAGAAATGGGAAGAGTCCCTGGCTCTAGCTCGATGGTGAAGTCCAACTCCCTCTTCGGGGGTAAACCGGGCAACTCCTCAGGGAAAACATCTGCAAACTCTTGCACCACAGGGGCCATGTCAACAGACAAAGGGGTGCTGCTATCTCCTGATAGCTTTGCCAAGAAGCCCCAAGCTCCTCGAGCTAACAGTCTATGGGCTTTCACTGCTGAGATCAACGGCGGGCAAACTCCGCCTTGGACACCGTAAAACTTGAAGCTCGGCTTTAGAGGCGGCCTAAACACCACTTCTTTCCGGTGGCAGTCTATCAACGCATGGTTCTCTACCAACCAATCCATACCAAGGATCAGATCGAAACCGCTCATAGATAGAACTATGAGGGTAGCCTCTAAAATCTCACCAGATATCTGTATCTGGCCATGCTTAACTCTACTGCTAGCTAATATACTGACTCCCGAGGGAGTGGCAACACACAGCTCGAACCCTAGTGGTTCGAGTTCCACACAAGCTTGTCTAACAAATGCTTATGAATAAAAAGAATGGGTCGAACCCGAATCAAACAACACAAATGCATAATGCTGTAAGACAAGCAGCGTACCTATAACTGCATCATCAGTACGCTCCGCCTCCTGGCGAGTAGTGGCAAACACCCGACCCTACTGCTGGGCCGGTCCTGCTGCTGCTAAACCCTGAGTACAGAATCTGGCCAAATGCCCTTCCTTGCCACATCTGTAGCAAGCATAGGGCGATGCTCCACATAATCCAAAATGTGCCTTTCCGCACTTGTTGCAATGAGCTGGCTGCCTGGCCCCGCCCTGCTGCCGATCTTGGGCTCTACCCTGTGGTCGGCGTTGATCCCGACCTCGAGACTGGCCCTGACGGCGAGTCTGCTGTCCGCCAGAGCGGGAACCACTAGAAGATCCAAACTTCCTCTTATGCCCAGAATACTATTGAGCAGGCTGAACTGACTGAGCTGGTGCAACCGAATCCTGCACTAGCGGATACTTCGGATTATAGATCGTGGCCAACTCCACTGCTCGGCCATAACTCTCAAGAGCGAGTGCTCGGACATCCTGAGCAACCTCCTTCCTCAGCCCACTAATGAACTTTTTAGTCTTGAGCTCCTCAGTTGCAATGAGCTCCGGGGCGAAATAGCTATACTCAGAGAACTTCTTTTCATAGGCAAAGCACATCTTTATGCGATCCATTTCAGATTCGAGAAGGCCTCTGCCATCTCCTGCTGAGCCTCGTCATTAACATACTTAGATCTAAACTTCGTTCTAAAGAACTCCCGGGTGGCTGGAGATGACCCAGCTGGTCTAGCTCTATCTGTGGACTCCCACCACCACTCAGCTGTGTCAGTGAGAACATGGGCCGCACATCTCGGCCTCTGTACATCTGGGCATCCCATAACTCTAAAAATGTACTCCATCCTTGCCAACCACCTGACTGCCACAAGCGGGTTCTCTAAAGCATCAAATTCCTTCGGCTTCCACTTGGTGAAATCTTTCAACCACTTGCCGAACTCAGCAGCTCCCTCCGCACTATCAAGTGATTCAACCTGGTCCTGCTGACCCTGTCCCATTGGTTGAGCTACCGGAGCTACTGGAGCTGTTGGGGCTACTGGAGCTGCTGGGGGTGCCTGCTGCAGAAGCTGTGTCAATTGGGCTATATATGCCCTAGACTCCTCTCTTTGCGCTACTAGCTGCGCCTGAGTCTCAGCTCTCTGCTCGGCCATTAGGCCCATCATCATATCTCTCATAGCAGAGACATCTCCCCCCAGATCTGCTCCTTGAGGCATAGCAGCCTCCACCCCTTCTCTGGGTAAGTTAGCAGCTGGAGCCACGGGCGGCCTACGAGCCTGATAAACCCTGGCTACTGGTTCTACGGCATCTCTATTTGCAGTTCCAGATGGACTGCTCCATCTGCGATATGTGCAGCATCTTTGGCGATCTACACGAAAACCACTACGGGTTAATCCACTCTCGGACTCTCTCTACCAACAAAGATAACACATGTGTACTGCTTATAGTATCGTAAACAAAACCCTTAGCTTAATGAACTTAGACAAACCTGACGGCCGTGGAGTGCTGGAAATCATGGGAACACAACCTACAAACAGGTTAGTCTACAGAATCTATGACTCTGTGCTCTGATACCAACTTTAAAGACCCGACCCGAAAAACGGTGGTAAAACTAGGTCTTTACTCAGCATGCAAGTGAAAAGCATAAATGACCCAATCAGGGGTCGGATTGAAAAAAAACTTTTCAAACATAAGAGTGGAAAACTTTAAAAACAAACTAAACATTCGTTAAGCAAACCATTCAAGTTAAAACAGTGACTGATGAGTACTTTTCTTAAAAACATAAAAATAGTTCAAGCAACAACGAATAAGTTTTCCCTACGGACTAATGTCCAACTACATGCTGAAAACAAAATAGTAAAATAAGACACGACAGATTGTCAACAGCATCCATGATCTCCCAGCTCCCTCCGCTAGCCGTCCCGGTGCTGTCCAAAGTTACCTGGTGGAAAAACCACAGAAATAAGGGTGAGTACAAACATACTCAGTAAGAATCCCCGACCGGGGAACGATATGATGCAATCAATCATCTAGCAACCTAGTACACATGCAACAGATATAAACACGGATCTTAGCTCAACGATCTCTCAAGGTAAATCCGGAGTCCTCGGAAGTCTCCTACTTCTGGCCTAATGATTGGTTCTCATAACCAATCCCCGGACATCTCCAAGGTTCTTTCTCCCTCGGCCAATTGATCAGCTCAAAAACCGATCCCAAAAGATGTCCGTCACCCTCGAGGGTCTCTCTCCCTCAACCATATGATCAGCTCAAAAACCAATCCCAATGGGTGTCCTCAAGGGCCTCTTACCCTCGCTAATAAATCTGGACTATCGGGAGAGTACCCGAAGTCTGGCTCTAAACTGGAAGGAACTGGTGTACTCACGAACATTAGCCCGGGGGAGCTCTCCAAACCGGCGCCTAACGCGTGTGCGCGCACACCGCATGCTGCTGCAACCGGCGTAAATGTGGGGCCTAGGTACAAACTACGCGGGACAGGTACGCATGCCTAAGACTCAGAAGCGGTGTCACTAATCACAGTAGTGCGAGGCCATCGACACTCATCTGTGTAGCCTATACCACCGACCTGAAGCCAAGAACCGGCCAAGGCAGGCTTGCACCATTGGCAGGGTTCCGCTCTAGCAGGCGACAAACTAGGCTTATGTCGATGTGGTAGCTACATCCACATCGGCGGCCAGGGGGAAGCAATGTACGTTATGCTTTGCTCTAACACCCGACCCATGGGGACAAAGTACGTTGTGTCCGCGCTCAGCCTCTGGATGATGACAAACCCTACTACATTAGTTAAGAGTATGAAATCACTGATTCCTGGCTATACATACATATCAACATCAATCACACTTAACCTAGTATGATACAACGAACTTAAAGCAGGAATCTCAAGCATGCTGGAAGAACAAACCTAGCATGGCACTAACATGTACAAACAGGCAAACATGCTAGCAAGAATTCAATCACAAGCTGTCCTACCTACTAACATGCTCATAAAAGCAAACATACATAAAGGCACAATCAAGAAAGCATCGCAGGGTCCACACAACCACGGTAAGAAATCCTTACCTGGAAACAAGTGGAAAATAACTATCACGAATCAAATAACGACCCTCGAGCTTTAAAGCAAACCCGAGCAACCTAAGCATACGATAAAAACATCCTAAATAAATAAACAGCAGCCAGCAGCTAAAAATCTAAAAGGGGAAAGGCTCGGGAGTTACCAACTGAGAAGACACGTGGTCTCGGCAGCAAGGGGCAAGAAAGGGCGATGCTGGTGCGGCAGGGGCGCTGGTGCTGGCTCGGGCTCGCGGCAAGGCAATCAGACGCACTAGAGCGGCGCGCGCGCTGCAAGCGTCTGGGCGGCGGCAAGGCGCGCGGCGCGAATCTGGGGGCGGGGCGCGGCGGCGACGCTGCGTCGGGCGCGAGGCAGGCGGCTGCGGCGACGGGCTGGGTGGCAACGAGAGACGTCGGGCATCTCGGGCTGCGCGGCGCGACGGCGGTGGTGTCTGGCTGGTGGTGGCTCGGTCGGCGGTGCGACATTTGGCGGCAGTGCGCGCGCTGGTTGGGCGATCTGGTGGCCGCGGCTTTGGTGTGGTGCGGCTGGGGGGGTGGTTCGGCTAGGTTCCTTGGGTCGGTTCTAGGAGAGAGAGAGAGAGAGATATGGTGCGGCTAACAAAGGGAAAGAAAAAGGGTTTTTCTTGATTTTCCTTCTTTTCCTAATTTAAATAGGTTTGGTGACCTAAATTCCCTTCCCAAGGCTTCCTCCTTCGAGTCCCGGCTGAAGCAACTATTCTTTTCTCTCTTTTTTTTTAATTAAAACTCATTTTCTGCAAACTCCCAAATCACCATTTTAGGGCAAGGGTTCGAATCCCAATGGAAACACTTGATTTACAATTAATTTTACCATTATTCGGAATGCTTCCAAACTTCTAAACAACCAGCCTAAACTCCTTGGGTCTTGCTGTAACGGCCCAGTTTTCTATTCCGGTTCTTGAGGAGCTTCCGGTTTAGATTTAGTTGTTCGGTTGGGCCGTTAGAGCTATTTTGACCTTTAGGGGTATTTTGGTCTTTTGGCTCCCCGGGCAGGATTTGTGGATTCTCAGGGCTTCGAGGCAGCTCCTGCCTTTGTTGAGGTTTGTTTGTTGGTGGCTGCGAGTGCCGAGATGTTTGGGCTATTCGTTTGGAAGTTCGGTTGTGATTTGGGTTTTGGGCAAAGTTATGGTTGTTTGGGTGTTTCCTTTGGGATTCGAGCCCGGGCCCTTAGTGTTGATTTGGGAGTTGGATTTAAGTGAGATTTATTCTTTGGAAAAGGTTGCTTCAGTCGGGTCTCGAAGGAGGAAGTTGGGAAATGGGATTTTAAGGATTTTAAGGCTTATTTAAAATTGGATAAAATGGATAAGTTTGGATAAAAATTGGATAAGGATGGAAAATAATTAAATAAGGAATAAAATCCCATTTTCCTTTTATTTTTCCCATTTTCCATTTTTTCTCTTTTTTTCCCTTACTCTCTCCTCCAACCCGAGCCCCCCAACCCCTCAGCCCAAGCCAGCCCCTTGGTCGCCCAACCCTGGCCGCCCAGCTCGCCCAAGCTCGAGCCAGCCCGAGCCCCAGCTCAGCTCGCGTCGCCCAGCTTCCAGGCCGCCCAACCCGAGTCTCCCCTCCCTAGTCGCGCTGCAAAGTGTCGCCCAGGCCGCGTCGCCCAGTTCGGCAGGTCCGTGTCGCGTCGCCCGCGCGTGTTCTGTAGCTCGTGTCGCGCGCCGCGCCGCCGCCCTCAGGCCGAGCCGCGCCGCCGACGCCATCGCCTAAGCGAAGTCGAGCTGCGCGCCACCGCCCATGCGCGACTCGCGCCCGCCCGCGCCCTTGCCAGCGCCAGCCAGCCTAGCCCCTGCGCCCAACCTACCTGTTGTGTGTTGGTTGGCCCGAGCCTTGTGGCTTCTCGGATGGTATTTCCTGAGTCTCTTCTTCGTTGAGCCTTGATTTGTTGGCTGCTGGTTATTGTATTTATTGGGGAGTTTTATTTGATGTTTAGGCTGTTCGGGTTCGATTAGAGGCTCCAGGATCGCTTGTTGATTTGTAATTGTTTTCTGCTTGTTCCAGGTAAGGATTTCTTACTGTGGTTGTGTGGACCCTGCGATATTATCACGATGTGCCTTGTATGTTTGCTGATTGTTATGAGCATGATAGTGATAGGCAACTTTGATTGATCTCTTGCTAGCATGTTTGCCTGATTTTACATGTTAGTGCCATGCTAGGATTGTTCTTCCAGCATGCTTATGATTCCTGCTTAAGTTCGTAGTATCACGCTAGGTAATGGTCATTGATGTCGATTATTGTTTGCTAGCCATGAATCATTTTACTCTGTACTCTTAGATAGAGTTGTAGGGTTTGTCATCATCTAGAGGCTGAGAGCGGACATAACGTACTTTGTCCCCACCGATCGGGAGTAAAGCAAAGCATTACTTCAGGGGTTGAGAGCGGCATAACGTACTTTGTCCCCACTAGTCGGAAATAGAGCAAAGCATAACGTACTTTGTCCCCACCGGTCGTCCGTCAGGTTTGTCTGAGTTCATTAAGCTAAGGGTTAAGAATTTACAATACTTTTCATCTAGCTTTTATGCCTTGTGTAGAGTTGTGGAGCGAAGACGAGCAGGTTCTGACTCGTTGTTGGTTTGGGCTTTGAGCGCCATCATGCCAACTTTCCGCAGTGCGAGCAGTTTGATGAGCAGTGAGAGCCCCAGTGTGGGCCAGCTTTTATACTTTGTGCAGATCGCCAGTATGTTGATCGCACTTAGAGGGAGGCAGAGTTCAGATTCCCGTAGGCCATTTGTGGCCCAGTTGTTGCTTTTCCCCTAGTGAGAGGGTGGAGGTGCTTTGTGCAGATCGCCAGTATGTTGATGGCACTCAGAGGAGCAGGACGCTTGGCATGTCCGACCGAGGAGTTGGACTGATTGTGTTGATGTTGAGGCCGCGTCCTGTGGTTGTTTAGGCCCGTAGAGGCCGTTGGCCCTGGCAGTTGAGTTGCCTAGAGGAGGGGGTAGAGGCTAGCACGCCTCAGAGTGTGACTCCTTGAGCAGAGTGTGCTCTAGCCATGAGATATTTGATGGCAGGTCTTTAGCTATCAGAGAGCGGAGACCCAGGCGCAGTTTGTAGCGCGTAGTGAGGAGTCTCGGGCAAAGATAGCCCAACTGTCAGAGTTTTTCAGCAGACACACCCCCAGTAGCTCTTGTAGCCTCGGAGGTTCCCGGGGAGGGCATGATCAGCAGGTTTATGCCGATGAGATTGATGGCGTTGATGGAGCTGCCCAATTTGGCAAGTGGATGCCTGTAGAGCTCGATGTTTTAGAAAGTCCTACTGCTTGTAGTAAAGCGGTTGACCAGGTTTGAGTTTAGCATCCTTGTGATGGGATGCCCTGCTGTTCAGAGGCCGAGATGTGCCGTTCATGTGCTGTTTGGTACAACAGTTGGTGGTGGAAGTCCCTTGAGAGAGGTGGACTAGCAGAGTCTCCACCAGTTGCCCGATTGATTGGCAAGTTGCCGTGTTAGTGGCTTGAGGCTGATGTAGAGACATCTTTGCCCCCTTGCAAACTCTTTGTTGTTTCTGACCAGTTCTCTTAGTACCCTCGTAGCCAGGGTGTAGTATGGAGTTTGCTTGTCAGGGCTTAATCCGTTTGTGGATTTCAGCGGGCTGGTAGAGTGAAGCACTCTTTTTATTTGGATGTTCCAGATGTGGAACTAGTTGTTGCCACCCGAGGAGTTGGCTTGAGCTTTTGTTGAGCATCGAGTGGGATGCAAGAGTTGGCCTGAGCTTTTGTTGAGCATCGAGTGGGATGCAAGAGTTGGCCTGAGCTATTGTTGAGCATCGAGTGGGATGCAGGAGTTGGCCTGAGCTATTGTTGAGCATCGAGTGAGATGCAGGACTAGGCCGTGGCGTGTCTATCAGGCGAGATGCCAGAGAGTAGTCTGCTCGAGTATTGAGACTCTTGTGCTGAGTGCCATTGCCCCGTCACTTGGAGTGTGACCTTCCCTTCCCTTAGAGGAGCATAAAGCTCGTTTAGGGCTGATTCTTGTTGTAAAGGAGGTAGTGCCTGTTGGCACCAAGCTTTGAGAGGAGGCCTAGATTCAGGCCAGTTGCCACTTTTGTTCAGGTGGTTCCATGGCCGCCCAGAGTATAGCATCCCCACTAGTCTTGTACCCATTTCCTGAGGTTGCACCTGTTTGGGTTGCATAAGAGATCTAGCTCGGTGGTAGTCAGAGAACTACAAGTATGAGGTCTTTCGAGGGAAAGTAGGAGCTTTTCAGGGTCACCGAGAGTTGGGTACAAAGGATGTTGTAGGCTGTTAAGAGCTAGCGCGTTCGAGTTCTCGCGCCTGTGTTGTGAGCTTGTGAGCCAGATTGATGGTAGCATGATTCAGCTACCCTTTGAGTTACCCTAGTATGGGTAGTGTTGGCATCGATGGATGCGTGATTGATCCAGTGTTGGAGCCATGAGTTGGATGGCTGATCGGAGAGCGTTTAGTGGGCACATTGGCTTGAGGTATGGCAGCTTGGTGTGGATTTGCTCTTGTGATAGTGAATTGGCCAATGTGGCTTTCCGTGGTGAGTCGACCCCGAGTAGGTTGGACTCTTGTTGCTCCCTTGTTGGTTGTGGCTCTGTTTGGAGGCAAAAGTTGCTCTGTGTGAGAGTCCTTGTTGGCATTGGATCTTAAGGAATCAAGTTGGAGCTGTACACGCCGGTGTACTATTGTGTAGCTCGTTCCGTGGTGTATGTTTGGAGAACCACGAGAGGTTCGTGTTGAGGAGCCAGTGCTCAGTCTTTGAGTTGTCAAGGCTTTAGTCCTTGACAAGTGCCCTAGCTTTGCTTGTAAGGATGTCGTGCTCGTTGCCGGGTTGTTGTTTAAGCAAGTTTTGCTAGTTGGGCCTTAGCCTGGTTAGAGTTCAGTTGGAACTGAACAAGAGCGGTGGTAGCAAAGCCGCGCAGTTTCTGATCGTCATGGCTAAGATAGCTGTTCGGATCCTTACCTTGGGCAGAAGGTAGGTTGTGGCTGATGCTTGAGTAGGTGGATGACGCATTCTGTAGCGTTTCCGGTTCTCCTAGTTTTCAAGCAGTTGGAGTTGGCCAGCGTAGTTGAGATGCTGGAGAGGGTTGTGCCCGTGTAGCAGGTTGTCTGTTAGATCGTTTGACGATCGTGTGTGTCGGAGGATGATCGGAGGATCCCTATGTTGTGGAGAGCCTCTCTAGAGCTCAATCAGACCCAGGCAGTGTTCCTCGGGTGAGTTGCTTGCAGACTTGGTAGTCTAGCAAGCTAGTGTTTGTTTGGAGTAGAGTCTGGATTGGTTCCGGTGTGGTGGCTAGTTGAAGCTTGGTGTTGACAAAGATTTGGTTCTCTTGTTGTTTCAAGAGCTAGCTCGGTTCGAGCAAGAGGGCGTTGCTTTGAGGACCTGTTCCTAGTCAGGAAGTTTGGGAGTTGACCCTTCCCTCGGAGGTTGAGTAAGTTCTGCTAGTTCTGGGTTGGTGGTCCAATCAGTTGAGTTTTCCTTGGGTGTTGCTTCCAAGAGAGTTGGTTGTTGCTGCCCTTGGGTTTGAGCTAGTCAGCGAGCGTGTGTGAAGTTCGCTGCCCTTCAGAAGTTCGCTTGTTGGGGAATCGTTCCCCGTTGAGGAGTATTCAGCTTAGCTCCTGAGTTGTGTAGTTGATCTGAGTAGCGCAGTGGTTAGCCGAGCGAGAGGGTCCCTGCTTTGTGCTGTTAGCAAGCGAAAGTTGTTTGTCCCCGCAAGGGCGGTGGCCAGCTAGTTTAAGAGTTGAGTTGTTGCTGGAAAGTTGTTGGTTCTTAGGGGTTTGAGGAACCCCTAGTTTCTATGGTGGTTGAGTTGCACCATGGATGCCAGCCTCGAGTTTTATCTTTGGAGATAGCCACGTCAGTTCGTATTCCTTGCGATGTTCCGAGTGTGGAGTTTCTAGTCGCAAGATGAGATAGGCCTAGGCTAATAAAGAGGAAGTCCTTTGAGTAGCCAGTTGGACTTAAGTGTTGAGTGGTAGCTTGGAGGCGAGCTTTGCTCGTTATGAACTTGGTTTGAGTTTCTGCTGAGCAAGCCTTTATCGGGCTTTGCTTCTAGTTGTTGTGCATTCGCAGTTGGCATTTTAGCTGAGCCACAGTTGAGTGAGTTGGCACAGAGGTGCCGTGGCATTGGTTGGTTAGACCCTTGAGTTGCTATCCTTAAGGTGTTGTGTTGCTAGTGGCTACGTGATGGTTTGGTCCTTGTAGCCCGAGATTTTCCATGAGAGGAACGTTGGTTGTTTCCTTGCCTTGCAATGTTCTCTTAGGCTAGTTGCTGGTAGATTTGCATGGAAAAGTTTGTGTTCGGCCGTTGAAAGGCTCTTGTTTGTTGGCTTGGCCGAGTGGAGCCTGTGCGTGGATTTGGCCATTTAGGGTTGGCCGTAGCTGAAGTTTCAGCTTGTGCTAGTGGGAAAAATTTTGCCTTTAGGATCAATCGCCAGTTGGTGGTTCGATTGTTTTTCGTTAAGGCTGTAGGCAAGCTTTGTGGTTCGCTGGTCTCTTATGAAGTAAGAGTAGGCCGTTTGGTTTCTGGAACCTGAGAGGTTCAGTTGTTTGGCCAGCATGGTGTAGGGTTGAGGTTGTTTGTTAACAGCTGTGAGCTTCCTGAGGAGTTACGCCAGTGCGTGGCGTTGAGCTTTGGAGCTTGTGCCCAGTCTGCGAGTTTGCTATGAGTAACACCGTAGAGAGGTGTTCCGCGTTGGATTAGCAGGGTTTTATTGAGCCCCAGGTTTGTAGGGCCTTTTGAGATCCTTGAGCAGATCGGAGCAGTGGCCTTTCGGTCAGTTTTGCCCGTCTTTGGCAGCAGTACTTTTTGTGTTCCTTGTCTCGATATTGAGATAGTTTGTGGCAGACTGGATAGCATTGTGGCTTTGAGCCTTTGAGAACCCAAGAGGGTTTGGTTCTCAAAGAAGGGCTAGTGTTGTCTTAGCCGAGAAGTTCAGTTGGCTAAGAATCAGTGGAGATTTCCTAGAGCTGTTTCGTCCTAGGACTTTCGAGGACGAAAGTCTTAAAAGGAGGGAGTATTGTAACGGCCCAGTTTTCTATTCCGATTCTCGAGGAGCTTCCGGTTCAAATTCAATGGTTCGGTTGGGCCGTTAGAGCTATTTTGACCCTTAGGGGTATTTTGGTCTTTTGGCTCCCCGGGCAGGATTTGTGGATTTTCAAAGCTTCGAGGTAGCTCCTGCCTTTGTCGAGGTTTGTTTGTTGGTGGCTGCGAGTCCCGAGATGTTTGGGCTATTCGTTTGGAAGTTCGGTTGTGATTTGGGTTTTCGGCAAAGTTATGGTTGTTTGGGTGTTTCCTTTGGGATTCAAGCCCGGGCCCTTAGTGTTGATTTGGGAGTTGGATTTAAGTGAGATTTATTCTTTGGAAACGGTTGCTTCAGTCGGGGCTCGAAGGAGGAAGCCGGGAAATGGGATTTTAAGGATTTTAAGGCTTATTTAAAATTGGATAAAATGGATAAGTTTGGATAAAAATTGGATAAGGATGGAAAATAATTAAATAAGGAATAAAATCCCATTTTCCTTTTATTTTTCCCATTTTCCCTTTTTTCTCTTTTTTTTCGCTTTCTCTCTCCTCCAACCCGAGCCCCCAAACCCCTCAGCCCGAGCCAGCCCCTTGGTCGGCCAACCCTGGCCGCCCAGCTTGCCCAAGATCGAGCCAGCCCGAGCCCCAGCTCAGCTCGCGTCGCCCAGCTCCCAGGCCGCCTAGCCCGAGTCGCCCCTGCCCTAGTCGCGCCGCACAGTGTCGCCCAGGCCGTGTCGCCCAGTTTGCCCAGGTCCGTGTCGCGTCACTCGAGCCTTGGCCGCACAGTGTCGCGTCGCCCAGCCCTAGCCCAGGCCATCTCCGCACCTGATCGAGCGCCCTTATAGCCCGTCGCGTCGCGTCGCCCGCGCGGGTCCTGTAGCTCGTGTCGCTCTCGCCCGCGCGCCGTCCCCTGTGTCGAGCCGCGCCGCACGCTATCGCCCAGCTGAGTCGAGCCCGCGCCCGCGTGCAGCTCCGCGCCCCAGCGCTCCCATGCCAGCGCCTGCGCCCATGCCCTGCGCCCAGCGCTTGCGCCCAGCCTGCCTGTTGTGTGTTGGTTGGCCCCAGCCTTGTGGCTTCTCGGATGGTATTTCTCGAGTCTTTTCTTCGTCGGGCCCTGATTTGTTGGCTGCTGGTTATTGTATTTATTGGGGTGTTTTATTTGATGTTTAGGCTGTTCTGGTTCGATTAGAGGCTCGAGGATGGCTTGTTGATTTGTAATTGTTTTCTGCTTGTTCTAGGTAAGGATTTCTTACCGTGGTTGTGTGGACCCTGCGATATTATCACGATGTGCCTTGTATGTTTGCTGATTGTTATGAGCATGATAGTGATAGGCAGCTTTGATTGATCTCTTGCAAGCATGTTTGCCTGATTTTACATGTTAGTGCCAAGCTAGGATTGTTCTTCCAGCATGCTTATGATTCCTGCTTAAGTTCGTAGTATCATGCTAGGTAATGGTCATTGATGTCGATTATTGTTTGCTAGCCAGGAATCATTTTACTATGTACTCTTAGATAGAGTTGTAGGGTTTGTCATCATCCAGAGGCTGAGAGCGGACATAACGTACTTTGTCCCCACCGGTCGAGAGTAAAGCGAAGCATTGCTTCAGGGGTTGAGAGCGGACATAACGTACTTTGTACCCACTTGTCGGAAATAGGGCAAAGCATAACGTACATTGCTTTTTCTCCCCCCTACCGACAGCCAATGAGAATTAGCTACCTCATTGGCGTATGCCTAGTTTGTAGCCTGCTAGAGCGGAACCCTGCCAACGGTGTAAGCCTACCTTGGCCGGTTCTTAGCTTCAGGTCGGTGGTTCGAGCTAGCTACGGATGAGCGCGAGAGCCTCGCTCATCGTGATTAGTGACACCGCTTCCGAGTCATAGGCATGCATACCTGGCCCGTGTAGTTTGCCCTTAGGCCCCTGCATTTACGCCGGTTGCAGCAGCATGCATTGTGCGCGCACACGCGTTAGTTGCCGGTTCGGAGAGCTCCCCCGGGCTAATGTTTGTGAGTACACCATTCCTTCCAGTTTAGAGCCAGACTTCGGGTACTCTCCCGTAAGTCCAGAATAGAAAGGGCAAGGAGGCCCTTGAGGACATCCTTGGGATCAGTTTTTGAGCTGAACCATCCCCCGAGTGAAAGATACCTCGGTCATGTCCCGGGATTGGTTAGGATAACCAATCATTAGGTCGGAAGTAGGAGACTTCCGATGGCTCCAGATCTTGCATTATGAGCTCGTTGAGCTATGATCTGTGTTGATAGCTGTTTGCTTGCATGTTGAGGTGCTAGATGACTGATGTATCGTATTGTACCCCGGTTGGGGATTCTTACTGAGTATGTTTATACTCACCCTTATTTATCTTTCAGGTAACTTGGGACAACACCAGGAGGGCTAGCGGAGGGAGCTGATTGATCATGGGAGCTGCCGGCACTCTGCCATTTATTATTGCATTGTTTATTCAGCATGTAGATGGACAGGAGTCCTAGGGGAACATATTTAAAAAGTTGTTTAAATTGTATTGTATGTTTTTATAAACTCTGGCCAGGTTGTTTTACTTCGTTGGTTTGTTTAAATGTAAATTGTTGGTTATGTTTTAAGGGTTCCCCCTTCTCATATGTTTTGAAAGGTTTTTAAATATGAGCACTAAACCGCTTGTTATCATATTTAACTTGCATGCTTAGTGAGAACCCCAGTTTAGGACCATGTTTTGGGTCGGGTTCGTCACACTTGCAACCAACAACAATCAAGTCTCAACGAAGGCAGGAATGACTCTGAAGTCCTGAAAATCCATAGACTCCTACCGGGGAGCGAAAAGACGAAAATACTCCTAAGGGTTAAAAAGCTCTAACGGCCCAACCGATTTCCCCAATACTGAACCGAAAATACCTGAGAAACTGGAACGGAAAACTGGGCCGTTATAGCTGCACCACACCTCAGTCGCACCAAACCGCACAGCCCTAGCCGCGCCGCCCCCCATCAGGTCGCTCAACCCCTTCATCGCCTAGCGGTCGCACGCCCGCAGCCCAGACGCCCGTCGCACGCCCTGCATCACCCGATGCCGCTCGCTGCCGCCCTGCCCCGTCGCCTATGCCGCGAGCCCTTCCACAACCCAGACGCGTCGCCCGCGCGCAGTCTCCGCAGCCTGGTCGCCTTGCCGCACTCCCGCTCCAGCGCGTCTACTCGCCTTGCCGCGTGCCCGCTCCAGCATGTCTTCTCGCCTTGCCGTGTGCCCGCTCTAGCGCGTCTGCTCGCCTTGCCGCGCGCCTGAGTCAGCGCCCAGCGCTCGTGTCCCTGCCGCACCAACAACGCCCTGCCTGCCCCCTTGCTGCCTAGGCCACCTATCTTCTCGGCTGGTAATTCCCGAGTCTTCTCTCTTTTGGGCCCTAAGCTGTTGGTTGCTGTTTAATTAATTAGGGTGTTTTATTAAATTCTTAGGTTAATCGGGTTCGCTTAGGAGCTCGAGAGTTGCTTCTTAACTTGTGATAGTTATTTTCCACTTGTTTCCAGGTAAGGATTTCTTACCGTGGTTGTGTGGACCCTGCGATGCTTTCTTGATTGTGCCTTGTTTGCATGTTTACTTTTATGAGCATGTTAGTGGATATGGCAGCTTGTGATTGAATTCTTGCTAGCATGTTTGCCTGTTTGTACATGTTAGTGCCATGCTAGGTTTGTTCTTCCAGCATGCTTGAGATTCCCGCTTTAAGTTCGTAGTATCATGCTAGGTTAAGTATGATTGCGGTCGATTATGTATGTTAGCCAGGAATCATTTACTTTGTACTCTTAGCTAGTTTAGTAGGGTTTGTCATCATCTAGAGGCTGAGAGCGAACATAACGTACTTTGTCCCCATCGGTCGGGAGTAGAGCGAAGCATAATGTACATTGCTTCCCCCCGGCAGCCGATGTGGATTAGCTACCACATCGGCATAAGCCTAGTTTGTAGCCTGCTAGAGCGGAACCCTGCCAACGATGCAAGCCTGCCTTGGCCGGTTCTTAGCTTCAGGTCGGTGGTACAGGCTGCACAGATGAGTGCCGAGGGCCTCGCACTACTGTGTTCAGTGACACCACTTCCGAGTCTTTAGGCATGCGTACCTGGCCCGCGTAGTTTGTACTCAGGCCCCCACATTTACGCCGGTTGCAGCAGCATGCGGTGTGCGCGCACACGCGTTAGTCGCCGGTTCGGAGAGCTCCCCCGGGCTAATGTTCGTGAGTACACCAGTTCCTTCCAGTTTAGAGCCAGACTTCGGGTACTCTCCTGATAGCCCAGATTTATTAGCGAGGGCAAGAGGCCCTTGAGGACACCCATTGGGATTGGTTTTTGAACTAATCATATGGTCGAGGGAGAAAGACCCTCGAGGGTGTCGAACATCTTTGGGATCGGTTTTTGAGTTGATCAATAGGCCGAGGGAGAAAGACCCTCAAAGATGTCCCGGGATTGGTTATGAGAACCAGTCATTAGGACGGAAGTAGGAGACTTTCGAGGACTCCGAATTTGCCTTGTGAGCTCGTTGAGCTAAGATCCATGTTGACATCTGTAGCATGTGTACTTGGTTGCTAGATGATTGATTGCATCGTATCATACCCCGGTCGGGGATTCTTGCTGAGTATGTTTATACTCACCCTTATTTCTGTGGTTTTCCACCAGGTAACTTGGGACAGCACCGGGACGGCTAGCGGAGGGAGCTGGGAGATCATGGATGCTGCTGACACTCTGTCGTGTTTTATTTTACTGTTTTTGAATTCAGCATGTAGATGGACATTGATCCGTAGGGAAAACTTATGGTTGAAACTATTTTTATGTTTTTAAGAAAAGTACTGATCAGTCACTGTTTTAACTTGAATGGTTTGCTTAATGAATGTTTAGTTTGTTTTAAATGTTTTCCACTCTTATGTTTGAAAAGTCTTTTTCAATTCGACCCCTGATTGGGTCATTTATGCTTTTCACTTGCATGCTGAGTAAAGACCTAGTTTTAGCACCGTTTTTCGGGTCGGGTCTTTACAACTGTGCTACCCTGATCAACTCCACAACTCAGGAGCTATGCTGCTCCTCCTAAATGGGGACGATCCCCCAGCAAGCGGACTTCCGAAGGACAACGAACTTCACACACGCTCGCTATCTTGCTCAAACCCAAGGGCAACACTCCAACTCTCTCAGAAATAATAGCAAAGAGATTCCACAATCGATTGAACCACCACCTTAGAACTAGCCGTACTTATCCAACCACCGAAAGAGGTGCCAACTCCCGAAGTTTCCAAACAAGAACAAGTCCTCAGGGCCACGCCCGCTTGTTCCAACCAAGCTAGCTCTTACAACCACTTGGGAACCAAACCCTTGTCAACGCCAAGCACCAACTGATAACAGTTTCGAAACCAACGTGGAGGTACCAAAAAAAAAACAACACTAGCTTGTCAACCGACTACAAGCTTCAAGCAACTCAACCGAGGAACACTGCCTGGGTCTGACTGAGCTCTGGTGAGGCTCTCCACAACCTAGGGTTCCTCCGATCACCCTCCGACACACACTGTCGTCAAACGGTCTAACAGACAACTGGCTACATGGGCACAACTCTCTCTCCAGCATCTCAACTATGCTGGCCCGCTCCAACTCCTCCAAAACAAAGGAGACCAGAAATACTACAGAATGTGTCAACCTCCAACTGAAGCATCGACCACATCAGAGCTTCTACCCAGGGTAGGGATCCGAACAACACTCTTAGCAATGACGGTCAGAAACTACGCGGCTTAGCTACCACCGCCCTTGTTGTAACGGCCCAGTTTTCTATTTCGGGTACCCAGGTGATTTCGGGTCATTATTCGGATGTTCGGATGGGCCGTTAGAGCTGTTTTAACCTTTAAGGGTATTTTGGTATTTTGCTCCCCGGTTAGAGGTTGAGGATTTTGAGGACTTGTGGTCATTTCGCCTTCGTTGAGACTTGATTAACGTTGGTTGCAAGACCCAAGTAGTTTAAGGTTAGTTGATTAGAAGTTCTGAGTCATTAGGTTGATAGCAAAATTAATTGGAATTTAATTGGTCCCTTTGAGATTTGAACCCTTGCCCTAATGGTGAAATTGGAGTTTTTAGAAAAGATGATTTAGTTAAAAGAAAAGAATTTCTTTACCCGGGACCCGCAAGAGAAAGCCTTGGGAAGGGATTTTAGACCCATTTAAATTAGGAAAAGGAAAGAAAATCCTATTCCCCTTGTTTTGGAAAAATCTCTCTCTCTCTCTCTCTCTCACTCTCTCTCCTAGCCGACCTCACCAAGAAACCCTAGCCGCCCTAGCCGCACCCCGCTCAGCTGCTCGGCTCAGCGCACCAGCAAGCCGTACCAGATGCCTCAGCGCACCAGCAAAGCGCCAGATCAAGAAGCCACAGCCCATGCCCAGGCGTGCCCAGACGCCCTGCCTCGCGCCCGACCAGCGCGCCCGATCGCGGCTGCCTCGCCCAAATTTCAGACGCGTCGCATTGTTCCGCACCTGAGCCGCCCAGACGCGCGCCGCCGTCCGCACCGACCGCCAGCCGCGCGCGCGCGCACGCGACGTTGCCGCCTTGCGCGCGCCGCGCCAAAGACCGTCGCGTCTGCGTGCCGCGTCTGCGCTTCGTCCGCGTCCGCCCGCGCCCGCGCGCTGCGCTGCGCGCTGTCGCGATCTGCGCGCAGCCAGCGCCAGCGCCCGTCCCCTAACTGCGCTGGCCAAGCGCCAGAATGGCCTTAAAATTGCCCCCTAACTGCTGCGAGACCCGTGCCTTCTCGGTTGGTAATTCCCGAACCTATCCCTTTTAGATTTTTAAGTGCTGGTTGCTATATATTTATTTAGGATGCTTTTAAAATGCTTAGGTTGCTCGGTTTCGCTTTAAAGCGCGAGGGTCATTATTTGATTGTGAAGGTTATTCTTGCGCTCGTTTCTGTAAGGATTCCTTACCGTGGTTGTGTGGACCTGCGATGCTTTCTTGAATGTGCCTTATATGCATGTTTACTTTTATGGACATGATTAGTGGATAGGATGACTTGTGATTGCATTCCCGCTAGCATGTTTGCTTGTTTGTACATGTTAGTGCCATGCTAGGATTGTTCTTCCAAAGCATGCTTGAGATTCTGCTTTAAGTTCGTAGTATCATGCTAGGTTATGTATGATTGATGATGATTATGTATGTTTAGCCAGAATCGTTTACTCTATACTCTAGCTAGTGTGTTAGAAATTTTGTCATCATCTAGAGGCCGAGAGCGTACATAACGTACCTTGTCCCCACCGGTCGGGAGTAGAGCGAAGCATAACGTACATTGCTTCCCCGGCGACCGATGTGGATTTAGCTACCACATCGGCATAAGCCTAGTTTGTAGCCTGCTAGAGCGGAACCCCGCCAGCGGTGCAAGCCCCGCCTTGGCGGTTCTTAGCTTCAGTCGGTGGTACAGTGCAGTGCAGATGAGTGCCGAGGGCCTCGCACCATCGTGTTCGGTGACACGTTTCCGAGTCTTAGGCATGCGACCGCGGCCCGCGTAGTTTTGTACTTAGGCCCCACATTTACGCGGTTGCAAAGAAAGCATGCGGTGTGCGCGCAAGACACGCGTTAGTCGCCGGTTCGAGAGCTCCCGGGCTAATGTTCGTGAGTACACCAGTTCCTTCTGTTTAGAGCGGACTTGGGTACTCTCCGATAGTCCAGATTTAAGCGGGGTAAGAGGCCCTTGAGGACACCCATTGGGATTGGCTTTTGAGTGATCATATGGTCGAGGAGAAAGACCCTCGAGGGTGTCGGACATCTTTGGGATCGGTTTTGAGTGATCAATTGGCCGAGGAGAGAGACCCTCGGAGATGTCCCCGGGATTGGTTATGAGAGCCAATCATTAGGCCGGAAGTAGGAGACTTCCGAGGATTCCATTCTCGCCTTGTAAGCTCGTTGAGCTATGATCCATGTTGGTAATTGTTTGCATGTATACTAGGGTGCTAGATGATTGAAGTATCGTATTGTACCCGGTTGGGGATTCTTACTTGAGTATGTTTATACTCACCCTTATTTCGTGGTTTTCCACGTGTAACTTGGGACAAAGACCGGACGGCGAGCGGAGGAGCCGAATGATCATGGGAGCCGCATGGCACTCTGTCTTTATTGTTTGCATATTTGTTCAGCATGTAAATGGACAGAGTCCTAGGGAACATTATTAAAAGTGGTTTGAACTATTTTGAATGTTTTATATATAAACTGCGAGCTTGTTTTACTTCGTTGGTTTTTCTTAAACAAATCTGCTGATTATGTTTTAAGCATTCCCCGTTTCTAAATGTTTTGAAAGGTTTTAAATATGAGCACTAAACCGCTTGATGAAGTATTTTAACTTGCATGCTGAGTGAGAACCTAGGTTTAGGACCGTATTTTGGGTCGGGTTCTTACAGTTGGTATCGAGCACGAGTCATAGATTCTCAGAGACTAACCCGCTTTGCGGTGTTGTTGCCCCATGATCATCGAGACTCGCGCCGTCAGTTTGTCTGAGTTCATTAAGCTAAGGGTTTTATTTTACAATACTGCATCTAGTATACATGTGTTACCCTTGTTTGGCAGTGAGAGCCCCAGCGTGGGCTAGGTTTTATGCTTTGTGCAGATCGCTAGTGTGTCGATCGCACCTAGAGGGAGGTAGAGCTTAGACTCCCGTAGGCCATTTGTGGCCTAGTTGTGGTTCTCCCCTAGTGAGAGGGTGGAGGTGCTCGTGCAGATCGCTAGTGCGTGGATCGCACTCACGAGGAGCGGGACGCTTGGCATGTCCGACCGAGGAGTTGGACCGCTTGTATGGATGTTGAGGCGCGCCCAGTGGTCATTTAGCCCGTTGGCGAGAGTTGGCCCCGGCGGTTGAGTTGCCTAGAGGAAGGGGTAGAGGATAGCACGCCTCGAGTGAGACTCCTTGAGCGGGTGTGCTCCGACCATGAGGGAGTTGATGGCGAGTCTTTTAGCTAACAGAGAGCGGAGACCCAGCGCAGCTTTGTAGCGCCAGAGTGAGGAGTCTTGGGCATAGATAGCTCGGTGGTAGAGTTTATTTAGGAGACACCCCTCCTTGTAGTTCCAAAGAGCCGGAGGTTCCGGGAGGGCTTGATCAGCAGTTTATGCTTGATAAGGTAGTTGGCGTTGATCGAGCCGCCGAGTTTGGCAAGTGGAAGCCAGTAGAGTGGATGTTTTGAGACCCTCGCCAGCAAAGCAAGGTGGTTGGCCAGATCGAGTGTATCATCCAAGTGTTGGGATGACTCGCTGTTTGTTGAGGCCGATGACCGATGTTACGAGGTTGTGGCATGCCGTTCGGTGTTGCTTGATGCAGAGTGTGGTGGTGGAAGTCCCCATGAGAGGCGGACCAGCAGAGTCTCCACCACCACTCGGTCGATTGGCAAGTCGCCAAGTTAGTAGCTTTTGAGGAAGATGTAGAGACATCTTGTCCTCCCGCAAGCTGTGTAGTCGTTTGCGCACCAGCCTTTAGTACCCTCGTAGCCGGGGGTAGTGTGGAGGTTGCTTGTCACGACTTAATCCGTCCGTGGTTTTCAGCTGGCTATTAGAGAGAAGCACCTTCTGTTAGCATGTTCCAGGTGTGGAGCTAGGTGCTGCCACCCGAGGGTTGGCCTGAGTATTCGTTGAGCATCGAGTGGGATGCGGAGTGGGCCTTGGCTTGTCTGTTGGACGTGATGTCAGAGAGTAGTCTACTCGATTGTTGAGACTCTTGTGTTGAGTGCCATTGCCCTGTCACCTGGAGTGTGACCTTCCCTACCCTCAGAGTGGCTTAAAGCCCGTAAAGGGATGTTTGTGTTGTAAAGGAAGTAGTGCTGCTGGCACCAAGCTTTGAGAGGAGGCCTAGATTCGGGCGGGTTGGCACTTTGCATGGTGTGGTTCCGAGGACCCGCCTGAGTTTAGCATCCCCACTAGTCCTGCACCCATTCATGAGATTTCACCTATTTGGGTTGCATAAGAGATCTAGCTCGGTGGTAGCTAGAGAACTACAAGTTTGAGGTCGTTCGAGGGATAAGTAGGAGCTTTCCATGGTCACCGAGAGTTGGGTACAAAGGATCTTTGTAGGTTGGTGAGGGCTAGCGCGCCCGAGTTCTCGCGCTTGTGTGTGAGCTTGTGAGCCGCCTTGTTGGTAGTGTGTTTCGACTACCCTTGGAGTTACCCTAATATGAGTAGGGTTGGCATCGATGATGCGTGGTTGATCCAAATGTTAGAGCCACGAGTTGGATGGTTGAGTGGAGCATTTAGTGGGCACATTGGTATGAGGTATGTCGATTGGTGTAGTTAAGCTCTAGTAAGAGTGAGTCGACCAATGTGGCATTCCGTGGTGAGTTGACCACGAGTGGATTGTACTCTTGTTGCTCCTTTGCTAGAAGTGGCTCTATTGGGAGGCAAATGTTGCCTTGTGTGAGAATTCTTGTTGGTTTGGATCTTAAGGAACCAAGTTGAGCCGTACACGCCAATGTACTTTTGTGTAGCTCGTTCCGTGGTGTATTTTTCAAGAACCACGAGGGGTTTGGGTTGTGAAACCGAGTGCTTCGATTCCGAGGAGTTAGGACTTTAGTTCTTGGCAAGTGCCCTAACTTGGGTTGAGAGGCTCACACCGTGCGTGAGTCGGGTTGTTGCGTAGGAAAGTTATGCTAGTTGGCCCTTGGCCCAGGTAGAGGCATTTCTTGTTGGTCGACGGTTGGTGTTCGGATTGAAACCGAACAAGGGCGATGGTAGCATAATCGCGTAGTTTCCGCCGCCATGGCTAAGAGAGTTGTTCGGATCCTTACCATGGATAGAAGCTACATTTTGGTGATGCTCGAGCAAGAGGAAGTTTGGGTCTTCGATTGTTTCCCTTTCAGTGGATAGCGAGACTTGCCGGCTGAGGGCGATCTAGGAGTCGGGATCGGCGCGATTGCAGAGTTAGAGCTCGAGGATCGCTGCCAGGTGGGGCGAGCAATCGGCTCATTGCATCAAGTGTGGTAAGGCGCTTTCCGGATTGTGTGGAGCATCGCCCGTGCTTGCTACAGATGTGGCAAGGAAGAGCTTTTGGCCAGCACAGTTGAGATGCTGTAGGGAGATGTGCTCGTGTAGCCAGTTGTCAGTTAGACCGTTTGACGACAGTGTGTGTCGGAGGGAGATCGGAGGAACCCTAATTTGTGGAGAGCCTCACCGAGCTCGGTCGAGACAAAGCGGTGTTCCTCGGTTGAGTTGCTGGATGCTTGTTGTCGGTTAACAAGCTAGAGCTGTCCTTGGTAACCTCCACGTTGAATTTCTGAATTCTTAGCGAGGTGGTGCTTGGTGTTGACCAAGGTTTGGTTCCCGTGTTGTTTTGTGAGCTAGCTCGGTTCGAGCAAGCGAGCGTTGCCCTGAGGACTTGTTCCTAGTCAGGTTGTTTTGGGAGTTGGCCTCCCCCTCAGCGGTTGAGTAGTACCGCCAGTGCTTGGTTGGTGGTTCAAGCGATTGAGGAATCCTTGGATGTTTCTTCTGAGAGAGTTGGTGGTTGCTACAGTTGAGTTTGAGCAAGACAAATGAGCGTGTGTGAAATTCATTTGTCCTTCTAAGTCCGCTTGCTAGGAAATCGTTCTGTAGAGGAGGAGTCGCCTTAGCTCCCGAGTTGTGTAGTTGATCGAGTAGCGTAGCGGTCACCTAGCGAGAGTGTCCTGCGTCTCGTTTGATAGCAAGCGAAAAAGTTGTTTGTTCTCGCGAGGGCGAAGGCCACCACCCAAAGGCTTTTAGTTGTTGTGCATTCGCGATTGGCATTTTATTTGAGCCACGCGATTGAGTAAGTTGGCACAGAGGTGCCGTGGCATTGGGTGGTAAAGCCCTTGGGTTGCGATCCTCCAGCTATCGTGTTGCTAGTAGCCACGTATGTTTTATTCCTTGCTGCCCGAGGTTTCCGTGAGAGGAATGTTGTTTGTTTTCCTGTCTGGCGATGTTCACCTAGGCCAGTGGCTGATCGGATTGCATTGGAAAGTTTGTTGTCGGCCGTTGAGGGGCTCCGGCTTATTAGTTTGGCTGAGTGAAGCTCTGTTCTTGGACCGCTGCTCGGGGTGGCCGGCCGGTGAAGTATCGGCTAGTGTGTGTGGTGGTATTTGTTTGGTGAACTAGAAAAGTGCCCTTGGCTATGGTGCTTCGATTTCTCGTAAGACGGTTGCTTTAGTGTTGTGGACGCATGCTAGTTGGAGAAGGTTGCCTAGGGATCGATCACCGGTTGGTGGTTCGAATTGGATTTCGTTAAGGATTGTAGGCAACGATGGGGTTCGCATGTAACGCCCGATTTTCTATTTGAGTTACCCGGTGATTTGGGTCATTATTCGGATGTTCGGATGGGCCGTTAGAGCTATTTTAACCCTTAGGGGCATTTTGGTCTTTGCCCCGGTCGGGTTTTGTGGATTTTCGAGATTCGGGGTCATTCTGCCTTTTTTTGAAGCTTAATGGTTGTTGGTTGCAAGACCCAGAGGTTTGGGCAAGTTGTTTGGAAGTTTGGAGGTGTTTTAGAAAATGGCAAAATTAATTGTAATTTTGGTGCTTCCATTGGGTTTTGAGCCCTTGCCTAAATGGTCTTAGGGAGTTTGTAGGAAAAGTGAGTCTTATTTTTAAATAAGTTTGTTTGGGTAGGGACTCGAAGGAGGAAGCCGGGAAGGGATTTAGGTCACCAAGACCTATTTAAATTAGGAAAAGGAAAGAAAATCAAGAAAATCCAATTCCCTTGTTTTACCACTTTTCTCTCTCTCTCTCTCTCTCTCTCTTCCTCTCTCTCTCTGGCCGACCTCACCAAGAAACCCAACCGAGCCTCAAAGCCGTCCCGGCCAGCCAAACAACCAGTAAAGCGCCCAGTCAGCGGCCAGCCCAGATCGCACGCAGCGGCCCCATCGTCGCAGCGAGACCCCAGCCAGCCAGCGGTCGGTCGCGGCCAGCCAGCCAGCGCCAGAGCGCCAGCAGCAGCGCCGCGCCGCCGCGTTACCCCGTCCCGCGCGCGCCGTCGCGCGCACCTGAACGCCATCGCCCAATCGATTCGCGCCAGCGCGCCCGCGCCAGCGCCCGTGTCTGGCGCTCGTCCCCTGCGCACCACCTTGCCAGCCAGCGCCAGCCAGCGCCCGCCAGCGCCAGCGCCAGCGCCAGCGCGCCGCCGCGCCGGCGCTGCTCGCCCGGTGCACGTCCTGCACTGCCCACTTGCCGCGAGTGCTGTTTTGCCGAGATAGATGGGACCGAGATCTAGTGCCTTCTCGGTTGGTAAATTCCCGAGCCTCCACTCTTTTGGACCCTAAGTTGTTTGGCTGTTGTTATTTAATTAGGATATTTTTATTAAATGCTTAGGTTGCTCGGGTTCACTTAGAAGCTCGGGAGTCGTTTGGTTGGCTTATGGTAGTTATTTTACGCTTGTTTCGGTAAGGATTTCTTCTAGTGGTTGTGTGGACCTGCGATGCTATCATGATTGTGCTTTGTATGCTTGGTTGTTGTTATGAGTATGTTAGCTATTGAGCGACTTGTGTTTGAAATCTTGCTAGCATCTTTGCTTGTTGTTCATGTTAGTTCCATGCTAGGTTGTTCTTCCGGCATGCCATGTCTTGTGATTGTATGAAAATTTCCAGTGGATAGGTTACATGTTTTCTCTTGCTTCCATATCGTGTTGCTCTTGTGTCCACGATATATTACATTAGTTCCATGCAAGGGGTTTAATTATCTTGGCATACCTTGTTCTATTTTATCCTGTTAGTTCCATGCCAGGCATGGGCAGGTAATTTATAGTGTAGAAGACTGTAGGGGTAACTAGTTTAGGTCCCGCTCGGGTAGGACCCCGATGGACATCTGGAGGTGTAAGACCCCGATGGGCATCCTAGGTGTGTAAGTCCCCGATGGGCATCACTGAGTTGGAGGTGTAAGACCCCGATGGGCATCCTAGGTGTGTAAGTCCCGATGGGCATCTGTGAGTTGGAGGTGTAAGACCACGATGGGCATCCTAGGTGTGTAAGTCCCCGATGGGCATCACCGAGTTGGAGGTGTAAGACCCGATGGGCATCCTAGGTGTGTAAGTCCCGATGGGCATCAGCGAGTTGGAGGTGTAAGACACGATGGGCATCCTAGGTGTGTAAGACCCAGATGGGCATCACCGAGTTGGAGGTGTAAGACACGATGGGCATCCTAGGTGTGTAAGACCCAGATGGGCATCAGCGAGTTGGAGGTGTAAGACCCCGATGGGCATCCTAGGTGTGTAAGTCCCGATGGGCATCAACGAGTTGGAGGTGTAAGACCACGATGGGCATCCTAGGTGTGTAAGACCCGATGGGCATCAGCGAGTTGGAGGTGTAAGACCACGATGGGCATCCTAGGTGTGTAAGTCCCCGATGGGCATCTTTGAGTTGGAGGTGTAAGTCCCGATTTGGACAGCCACCGAGTCCTAGGTTGTGTAAGGCCGAAGGGCATCCAAGTGTAAAACCTAGGATAGGGAGTAGATGAAAGCCCTTGAATAGGCTCGCTCTAGAAGTAGCTCATAGCCTAACTCAACCGTTTTGCTCTAAGTCATTGTTTTATTTGCATGTATACTAGGGTGCTAGATGGTGATGTATCGTATTGTACCCGGTTGGGGATTCTTTACTTGAGTATGTTTATACTCACCCCTTATTCTGTGGTTTTCCACGGGTAACTTGGGACATCGGCGGGATGGCTAGGAGGAGGCGGTGGATGATCATGGAAAGGCGACTACTGGGATGCATGTTCTTTTATTGTTTTCTTTATGATTTAGCATGTAGTGGGACTTGAGTCCCTAGGGAAAACACTCAAACTATTTTATGGTTCTCGTCACCAGTACTCTTGTTTTTTTTTTAAGAAAAGCCTTGATCGAGTCAATTACTCTTGATTTTTACATTGGCTTACGTGGTTTGTTTAAAGTTTCATTAATTGCAAAAGTTTTAAAACTGTAGAATGGATGGTGTTTTACATTCCTAGGCATGCATGCTAAGTAAGGATCTAGGTTAGAGACCGCTTCTTTTGGGTCGGGTCTTTCTGATTTGGTATCGAGCTCGAGTTATAGGTTACGTAGCCCGACTGCGATTGTAGGTTGTTTTCCATGATCATCAGCGCTCTCTTGACCATCGGTATGTCAGTAAGTTTAAAGTTAAGGGTTAAGAATTACATCACGCATCTAGTATACATGTGTTACCCTTGTTGGGCGGTGAGAGAGCCCAGCGTGGGCTAGTTTTTATGTTTTGTGTAGACCGCGGTTGTTGATTACACATTGAGGAGCGAGGGCGTTTGGTATCTCCAACCGAGGAGTTGGACCGTTCATGTTGATGATGAGACCTCGTCGAGTCGTTTAGACCCGTGAGGCCACCTTTGGCCTGGCGAGATGAGTTGCCAAGAGTAAGGGGTAGAGTCTAGCACGCCTCGAGTGAGACTCCTTGGCGAGTGTGCTCGGCCATGCGAGAATTGATGGCGAGTCTTTTAGCTATGAGCGGAGACCCGGGCGCAATTTGTAGCGCGTAATGGGAAGTCTTGGGCGCGAATAGCCCGGTGGCGAGAGTTTATTTAGGAGACACCCCTCCTTGTAGCTCCGGTTGCCGGAGGCTCGGGAGGATCGATCAACGAGTTATCTTGATAAGTTAGTTGGCGTTGATCGAGCCGCGAGGATTTGGCTAGTGGAACCCTGCAGAAGTGGATGTTTTGAGACCCTCTGGCGGCGAGGTAGTTGTCGGGATCGAGTTTATCATCCGGTGTTGGGATGACACGGTGTTCAGAGGCCGATGACTGATGTTCGAGAGGTCGGCGTGCCGTTCAGTCTTTGTTTGATGCGGCGGTGTGGTGGTGGAAGTCCCCTATGAGAGGCGGACCAGTGAGTCTCCACCAGCCACCGGTCGATTGGCAAGTTGCTAAGTTAGTAGCTTTTGAGGAAGATGTAGAGACATCTTGTCCTCTCCGCAAGCTTCTTGATCGTTTTGTAGCCACTTAGTTAGTACCCTCGTAGCGGGGGTAGTGTGGAGTTTACTTGTCAAGACTTAATCCGTCAGTGGTTTTGGTGGCTATTAGAGAGAAGCACCTTACATTAGCATGTTCCAAGAGTGGAGCAGTCTTTGCCACCTAGGGTTGGCTTTGAGTATTTGTTGAGCATCGAGTGGGATGCGAGGAGTGGGCCGTGGCTTGTGCATTAGTCGTGATGTCGGAGAATAATCTACTCGAGTGTTGAGACCCTTGTGTTGAGTGCCATTGCCCTGTCACTGGAGTGTGACCTTCCCTTCCCTCGAGAGGACTTAAAGCCCGTAAAGAGATGTTTGTGTTGTTAAGGATGTAGTGCTGTTGGCACCAAGCTTTGAGAGGAGGCCTAGAGTCGGGCCGGTTGGTACTTTAGTGCGAGATGGTTCCAAGACCGCTTGAAGTTTGGCATCCCCACTAGTCTTGTACCCACTTCACGAGATTGCACTGTTTGGGTTGCATAAGAGATCTAGCTCGGTGGTAGTAAGAGAACTACAAGAGTGAGGTTGTTCGAGGATAAGTAGGAGCCTTTCGAGTCACCAGAGAGCTAGGTACAAAGGATGTGTTGGTTGTTAAGGGCTAGCGCGTCCGAGTTCTCGCGCTTTGTGTTGTGGGGGCTTGTGAGCGGTTGGATGGTAGTGTGACTCGACTACCACTGGAGTTACCCTAATATGAGTAGGGTTGGCATCGATGATGCGTGGTTGATCCGATGTTAGAGCCATGAGTTGGAAGGTTGATCGGAGCACGTTTAGTGGACCATTGGTATGAGTAAGTTAGCTTGGTGTGGCTATGCTCTTGTAAGAGTAAGTGGACCAATGTGGCGTTAAAGTGGTGAGTTGACCACGAGTGGGTTGAACTCTTGTTGCTCCTTTGCTAGTTGTGGCTCTATTGGGAGGCAAAAGTTGCCTTGTGTGAGTGTACTTATTGGTTTGGATCTTAAGGAATCAAGTTGGAGTTGTACACGTCGGTGTACTTTTGTGTAGCTCGTTAAAGTGGTGTATGTTTTGGGAACCACGAAGGTTCGTGTTGAGGAACCGGAGCTCGGTCGAGACAAGCGGTGTCCCTCGGTTGAGTTGTTGGATGCTTGTAGTCTTTTGGCAAGCTAGAGTTGTTCTTAGTAGCCTCTGCGTTGGTTTTTGAAATTCTTAGCAAGGTGGTGCTTGGCGTTGACCAAGGTTTGGTTCCCATGTGGTTTCTAGAGCTAGCCGTTCGAGCAAAGTGGAGTTGCCACGAGGACTTGTTCCTAGTCGGGAAGTTTTGGGAGTTGACCCCTCCCTCGGAGGTTGAGTAAATCTTGCTAGTTCTAAGTTGGTGGTTCAAGCGATTGTGGAATCCCTCGATTGTTGCTTTCAAGGGAATTGGTTGTTGTTGCCTTTGATGAGTAGGACAACTAGCGTGTGTGAAGTTCACTTTGTCCTTGGAAGTCCGCTGCTTCTGGGAAATCGTCACTGAAGAGGAGGAGTCGACAGCTCTGAGTTGTGTAGTTGATTTGAGTGGCGTAGCCGTCGGCCCAGCCGAGAGTGTCCTGCGTTGGCTTGTTAGCAAGCGGAAAGTTGTTTGTCCCGCGAGGCGGAGGCGGCCAGTTCAAGGGTTTGAGTTGTTGTTGGAAGGTTGTTGGGTCTTTGGAGTTTGTAGAACCCCTAGTTCCTTGGTCGTTGAGTTGCACCGTGGATGCGGTTCGAGTATTAACTTTTGAGGTAGTCTTGCGACCAGAGTTGCTCATGATCCATGCAAGCTTGTGGTCGTCGCTATCCTTATTCCTCGCGATGTTTCGTGGGTGGAGTTTCGGATCGGAAGGAGAGCTAGGTCTAGCTATAAGGAGGAAGTCCTTAGAGGCGGCGGATGGACTTAAGGGTTGAGTGGCGGCTTGGAGGAGCTTCGCTCGTTGTAAGACTTGGTTTGAGTTTCTGCGAGTCGGCCCTTCTCGGGCTCTGTTCCTAGTTGGTGTGCGTTCGCGATTGGCGTTATAGTGAGCCACGATTGAGTGGGTTGCACGGAGGTGCCGTGTGAAATGGTTGGTAAAACCTTTGAGTCGTTATCCTCGAGGTGTTGTGTTGCAAGTAGTAGCGCGTGTTGTTTTATTCCTTCTTTGCTCGAGATTTTTAGAAAGGTATGTTGTTTGTTTCCTTATTTGGCGATATTCTCTTAGGCGATGGTGGTGGTCGGATTGCATTGGAAAGTTGTTGTTGTCGAAGAGGGCTCCGGTTTATTAGTTTGGTTGAGTGGAGCTGTTCCTGGACCTTATCGTTCATGGGTGGCCGTGGTTGAAGTTTCGGCTAGTGTGAGTGGCGTTAGCCGTCACAGTGAACAGGTATGTGCCCACGGCCGGTGCGTCGGTGCTCTTCAAGATGGTTGTTTTAAGTGTTGTGGTCGTGTTCTAGTGAGTCAAGTTTGCCTTTGGGATCCGTGCGCGATTGGTGATTCGATTGGATTTCGCTAAAAGGCTGCGAGCAAGCCTTGTGGTTCGTTGATCTCATGTGAAGTAAGAGTAGGCCTTGTAGTTTACGAATCCGGGAGGTTCGGTTGTTTAGTCGACATGGTGTAGAGTTGAAATTTGTTTGGTAGCAGTGTGAGCCAGAGAAGTTTCGCCGGTCTTGCGGCGGAGAGTTTTAGAACACGTGACCAATCCACAAGTTTCTTTGTGAGTAGCGCCGTAGAGAGGCGTTCCGGGTTGGAGTTAGCGGGGCTAAGTGAGCCCTAAGATTTTAAGACCGTTGAGAGTTCGTGCGAGTCGGAGGGTGTGACTCACCGACTAGCTATCGCATGATTTCTTGAAGCTTCGATGTTAGTTGATTTTGGTTGAGATAGTTTGTGGCGGACTCGGTGTCTTTTGGGCTTGGAGCCTTTGGGAAACCAAGAGGTTCGGTTTTGAAGAAGGATTTGTGTTGTCTTAAGGGAGCTTGGTTGGTTAAGAATCGGTGGAGATTTTCCTAGAGTTTGTGTCGTCTTAGGACTTTCGAGGACGAAAGTCTTAAAAGGAGGAGTATTATAACGGCCCGATTTTCTATTTGGTTACCCAGGTGATTTGGGTCATTATTCGGATGTTCGGATGGGCCGTTAGAGCTATTTTAACCCTTAGGGGCATTTTGGTCTTTTGCCCCGGTCGGGTTTTGTGGATTTTCAGGATTCGAGGGTCATTCTGCCTTTTGAAGCTTAATGGTTGTTGGTTGCAAGACCAGAGAGGTTTGGGCAAGTTGTTTGGAAGTTTGGAGGTGTTTTAGAAAATGGCAAAATTAATTGTAATTTTGGTGCTTCCATTGGGTTTTGAGCCCTTGCCTAAATGGTCTTAGGGAGTTTGTAGGAAAAGTGAGTCTTATTTTTAAATAAGTTTGTTTGGTAGGGACTCGAAGGAGGAAGCTAGGGAAGGGATTTAGGTCACCAAGACCTATTTAAATTAGAAAAGGAAAGAAAATCAAGAAAATCCAATTCCCTTGTTTTACCACTTTTCTCTCTCTCTCTCTCTCTCTCTCTCTCCTCTCTCTCTCTGGCCGACCTCACCAAGAAACCCAACCGAGCCTCACCGAGCCGTCGGCCACCAAGCAACCCGGTAGCGGCCCAGTCAGCGGCCAGCGGATCGCACCAGCAGACCCCATCGTCAGCAGACCTGACCCAGCCCAGCGAGATCGGTCGCGCCCCAGCAGCCAGCGCCCGAGCGCCCAGCGCCGCCGCCCGCCGCGTTGCCCCGTCCGCCGTCGTCGCGCGCACTGACGCCATCATCGCCCAATCGGTCGCGCCAGCGCGCGCCGCGCCAGCGCCCGTGTCTGGCGCTCGTCCCCCCGCGCGCGCGCAGCCAGCGCCAGCGCCAGCGCCGCCAGCGCCAGCGCCAGCGCCAGCGCCGCCCGGCGCCCGGCTGCTGCGCCCAGTACCACGTCTGCTGCCCACTTGCCGCCGAGTGCTGTTTTGCCGAGATAGATGGGACCGAGATCTAGTGCCTTCTCGGTTGGTAAATTCGAGCCTCCACTCTTTTGGACCCTAAGTTGTTTGGTTGTTGTTATTTAATTAGGATATTTTTATTAAATGCTTAGGTTGCTCGGGTTCACTTAGAAGCTCGGGAGTCGTTTGGTTGGCTTATGGTAGTTATTTTACGCTTGTTTCGGTAAGGATTTCTTACGAGTGGTTGTGTGGACCTGCGATGCTATCATGATTGTGCTTTGTATGCTTGGTTGTTGTTATGAGTATGTTAGCTATTGAGCGACTTGTGTTTGAAATCTTGCTAGCATCTTTGCTTGTTGTTCATGTTAGTTCCATGCTAGGTTGTTCTTCGGCATGCCATGTCTTGTGATTGTATGAAAATTTCCGTGGATAGGTTACATGTTTTCTCTTGCTTCCATATCGTGTTGCTCTTGTGTCCCTGATATATTACATTAGTTCCATGCAAGGGGTTTAATTATCTTGGCATACCTTGTTCTATTTTATCTGTTAGTTCCATGCCGGGCATGGGCGGGTAAATTATAGTGTAGAAGGCGTAGGGGTAACTAGTTTAGGTCCGCTCGGGTAGGACCCGATGGACATGCGGAGGTGTAAGACCCGATGGGCATCCTAGGTGTGTAAGTCCCGATGGGCATCACCGAGTTGGAGTGTAAGACCCGATGGGCATCCTAGGTGTGTAAGTCCCGATGGGCATCACCGAGTAGGAGGTGTAAGACCGATGGGCATCCTAGGTGTGTAAGTCCCGATGGGCATCAGCGAGTTGGAGGTGTAAGACCCGATGGGCATCCTAGGTGTGTAAGTCCCGATGGGCATCAGCGAGTTGGAGGTGTAAGACCACGATGGGCATCCTAGGTGTGTAAGACCCGATGGGCATCACCGAGTTGGAGGTGTAAGACCACGATGGGCATCCTAGGTGTGTAAGACCCAGATGGGCATCAGCGAGTTGGAGGTGTAAGACCCCGATGGGCATCCTAGGTGTGTAAGTCCCGATGGGCATCACCGAGTTGGAGGTGTAAGACCACGATGGGCATCCTAGGTGTGTAAGACCCGATGGGCATCACCGAGTTGGAGGTGTAAGACACGATGGGCATCCTAGGTGTGTAAGTCCCGATGGGCATCACCGAGTTGGAGGTGTAAGTCCCCATTTGGGGTGCACCAGAGTCTAGGTTGTGTAAGGCCGAAGGGCATCCAAGTGTAAAACCTAGGATAGGGAGTAGATGAAAGCCCTTGAATAGGCTCGCTCTAGAAGTAGCTCATAGCCTAACTCAACCGTTTTGCTCTAAGTCATTGTTTTATTTGCATGTATACTAGGGTGCTAGATGGTGATGTATCGTATTGTACCCGGTTGGGGATTCTTCTTGAGTATGTTTATACTCACCCTTATTTTGTGGTTTTTCCACGGGTAACTTGGGACATCGGCGGGATGGCTAGGAGGAGGCGTTTGGATGATCATGGAAAGGTGACTGCAGGATGCATGTTCTTTTATTGTTTTCTTTATGATTTAGCATGTAGTGGGACTTGAGTCCCTAGGAAAACACTCAAACTATTTTATGGTTCTCGTCATGCCAGTACTCTTGTTTTGTTTTTAAGAAAAGCAACGATCAGTCAATTACTCTTGATTTTTACATTGGCTTACGTGGTTTGTTTAAAGTTTACATTAATTGCAAAAGTTTTAAAACTTTAGAATGGATGGTGTTTTACATTCCTAGGCATGCATGCTAAGTAAGGATCTAGGTTAGAGACCGCTTCTTTTGGGTCGGGTCTTTACATCGCAGGTCTCTTGCGAAGTATGAGTAGGCCGTTTAGTTTCTTAAACCTGGGAGGTTCAGTTGTTTGGTCAGCATGGTGAAGGGTCGAGGCTGTTTGATAACAGCTATGAGCATTCAGGGAAGTTACGCTGGAGCGTGGCGTTGAGTTTTAGAGCTTGTGACCCGTTCACGAGTTTGCTGAGAGTAGCACCGTAGAGAGGCGTTCCGAGTTGGGTTAGCATGGATAAGTGAGCCCTAGAGTCGTAAGACCGTTTGAGAGTTGGTGCGAGTCAGAGGATGTGGCTCACCGATTAGTTATCGCATGTTTTCTTCGAAGCTCAGTGTTAGTTCAGTTTTGGTTGAGATAGTTCGTGGCGGACTCATGTATCTGTTGGGCTTGGAGCCTTTGGGAACCCAAGAGGGTTCGGTTTCAAAGAAGGATATGTGTTGTCTTTTTCAGAGCTTGGTTGGTTAAGAACCGGTGGAGTTTTTCTAGAGTTGTTTTTCGTCTTAGGACTTTCGAGGACGAAAGTCTTAAAAGGAGGGAGTATGTAACGGCCCAGTTTTCTATTTCGGGTACCAGGTGATTTCGGGTCATTATTCGGATGTTCGGATGGGCCGTTAGAGCTGTTTTTTAACCTTTAAGGGTATTTTGGTATTTTGCTCCCGGTTAGAGGTTGAGGATTTTCAGGACTTCAGGGTCATTTCGGCCTTCGTTGAGACTTGATTAACGTTGGTTGCAAGACCCAAGTAGTTTGGGTTAGTTGATTAGAAGTTCGGAGTCATTCCGGTTGATAGCAAAATTAATTGGAATTTAATTGGTCCCTTTGAGATTTGAACCCTTGCCCTAATGGTGAAATTGGAGTTTTTAGAAAAAGATGATTTAGTTAAAAAGAAAAGAATTTCTTTAGCCGGGACCCGCAAGAGAAAGCCTTGGGAAGGGATTTTAGACCCATTTAAATTAGGAAAAGGAAAGAAAATCCTATTCCCCTTGTTTTGGAAAAATCTCTCTCTCTCTCTCTCTCACTCTCTCTCCTAGCCGACCTCACCAAGAAACCCTAGCCGCCCTAGCCGCACCCCCGCTCAGCCCTGCTCAGCTCAGGCGCACCAGGCAGCCAACCAAGCACACCTGCCAGCGCGCAGCGGCCAGATCGCGAAGATGCCCATGCCCAGCGTGCCCGAGACGCCGCCTCGCCCGGACCAGCGCGCCCGATCGCGCTGCCCTCGCCAGCCAGACGCGTCGCGCCGTTCCGCACCGAGCCGCCCGAGACGCGCGCGCGCCGTCCCGCACTAAAGCCGCCGCACCGCGCGCGCGCGTCGCGCGCTGCTTGCGCGCGCGCGCGCCAAGACCGCCGTCCGCGTCTGCGTGCGTGCGCTTCGTCGCGTCGCGCGCCGGCGCGCTGCGCTGCGTCGCGATCTGCGTAGCATACAGGCCAGCGCCAGCGCCGTCCTAACTGCGCTGGGGCGCGCCAAGTGGCGCCAAAAATGCCCCCTCTTGCTGCGAGAGACCCGTGCCTTCTCGGTTGGTAATTCCCGAACCTATCCCTTTTAGATTTTTAAGCTGCTTGTTTGCTATATATTTATTTAGGATGCTTTTAAAATGCTTAGGTTGCTCGGTTTCGCTTTAAAGCGCGAGGGTCATTATTTGATTGTGAAGGTTATTCTTTGCTCGTTTCGGTGTAAGGATTCCTTACCGTGGTTGTGTGGACCTGCGATGCTTTCTTGAATGTGCCTTATATGCATGTTTACTTTTATGGACATGATTAGTGGATAGGATGACTTGTGATTGCATTCCTGCTAGCATGTTTGCTTGTTTGTACATGTTAGTGCCATGCTAGGATTGTTCTTCCAAAGCATGCTTGAGATTCCCGCTTTAAGTTCGTAGTATCATGCTAGGTTATGTATGATTGATGATGATTATGTATGTTTAGCCAGAATCGTTTACTCTATACTCTAGCTAGTGTGTTAGAAATTTGTCATCATCTAGAGGTGAGAGCGGACATAACGCACCTTGTCCCCACCGGTCGGGAGTAGAGCGAAGCATAACGTACATTGCTTCCCCGCCGATGTGGATTTAGCTACCACATCGGCATAAGCCTAGTTTGTAGCTCGCTAGAGCGGAACCCGCATAGCGGTGCAAGCTGCCTTGGCGGTTCTTAGCTTCGAGTCGGTGGTACAGTGCCGCATGGATGAGTCCGAGGGCCTCGCACTCTCGTGTTCGGTGACACCGTTTCGAAGTCTTAGGCATGCACACGCCCGCGTAGTTTGTACTTAGGCCCCACATTTACGCGGTTGCAGCAAAGATGCGGTGTGCGCGCAAGACACGCGTTAGTCGCCGGTTCGAGAGCTCCCCGGGCTAATGTTCGTGAGTACACCAGTTCCTTCTGTTTAGAGCCGGACTTGGGTACTCTCCGATAGTCCAGATTATAAGCGGGGTAAGAGGCCCTTGAGGACACCCATTGGGATTGGCTTTTGAGGTGATCATATGGTCGAGGAGAAAGACCCTCGAGGGTGTCGGACATCTTTGGGATCGGTTTTGAGGTGATCAATTGGCCGAGGAGAGAGACCCTCGGAGATGTCCCGGGATTGGTTATGAGAGCCAATCATTAGTAGGAAGTAGGAGACTTCCGAGGATTCAGATTCTGCCTTGTAAGCTCGTTGAGCTATGATGCATGTTGGTAATTGTTTGCATGTATACTAGGGTGCTAGATGATTGAAGTATCGTATTGTACCCGGTTGGAGATTCTTACCGAGTATGTTTATACTCACCCTTATTTCGTGGTTTTCCACGGGTAACTTGGGGCAAAGACCAGGGGCGCGAGCGGAGGGAGCTGAATGATCATGGGAGCCGCCGGCACTCTGTCTTTATTGTTTGCATATTTGTTCAGCATGTAAATGGACAGGAGTCCTAGGGGAACATTATTAAAAGTGGTTTGAACTGTTTTGAATGTTTTATATATAAACTGGCCAGGCTTGTTTTACTTCGTTGGTTTTTCTTAAACAAAACTGTTGATTATGTTTTAAGCATTCCCCGTTTCTAAATGTTTTGAAAGGTTTTAAATATGAGCACTAAACCGCTTGATGAAGTATTTTAACTTGCATGCTGAGTGAGAACCTAGGTTTAGGACCGTATTTTGGGTCGGGTTCTTACACTTGTTCAGTTCCAACTGAACTCCAACCATCGATCAACAAGAAATTCCTCTACCCAGGTCAAAGGCCAACTAGCATAACTTGCCTAAGCAACAACCCGGCTACAAGCACGGTATCCTTACAACCAAAGTTAGGGCACTTGCAAAGAACTAAAGCCCCAACACCTCAAGGACTGAGCACTGGTTCCTCAACACGAACCTTTCCTGGTTCCCAAACATACACCACGTAACGAGCTACACAAAAGTACACTGGCGTGTACAGCTCCAACCTGATTCCTTAAGATCCAACAAGAACTCTCACACAAGGCAACTTTTGCCTCCCAAAAGAGCCACAACTAGCAAGGGAGCAACAAGAGTTCAAACCCACTCGGGGTCAACTCACCACGAAACGCCACATTGGCCAACTCACTCTACAAGAGCATGACCACACCAAGCTAACAAACCTCATACCAATGTGTCCATCAAATGTGCTCTTCACAATCCATCCAACTCATGGCTCCCACGCTGGACCAACCACGCATCATCGATGCCAACTCTACTCGTACCAAGGAAAACTCAAGGGTAGTTGAATCACTCTACCAACAAATTGGCTCACAAGGCCACAACACAAGCGCGAGAACTCGGACGCGCTAGCCCTCAACAACCTACAGCATCCTTTGTACCCAACTCTCGGTGACCCTGAAACTCCTGCTTTCCCTCGAAAGACCTCACACTTGTAGTCATCTGACTACCACCGAGCTAGATCTCTTATGCAACCCAAACAGGTGCAACCCTAGAAAATGGGTACAAGGCTAGTGGGGATGCTAAACTCAGTGTGGGTCATCGAACTACCTGCACATCTGGTGCGAACTGGCCTGAACCTAGGCCTCCTTACCAAGCTTGGTGCCAACAAGCAGTACATCTTTCACGACCCAAAACAACTATATACGAGCTTTGTGTCCCAATTGTAAGAACCCGACTCAAAATACGGTCCTAAACCTAGGTCCTCACTCAGCATGCAAGTTAAAATATGTCAACAAGCGGTTTAGTGCTCATATTTTAAAACTTTACAAAACATTTGAGAACGGGGAACACTTAAAACATAACCAACAATTTTCATTAAGCAAATCCAACAGAGTAAAAACCATCCTGGCCAGTATTTATAAAAGAACACTCAAAACAGTTTAAAACCACTTAACAACATTCCCCTAGGACTCCTTTCCATCTACATGCTAAATAAATAATGCAAATAAAAAATAACAGAGTGACGACAGCTCCTATGATCAATCAACTCCCTCCGCTAGCCGTCCCGGTGTTGTCACAAGTTACCTGGTGGAAAAACCACAGAAATAAGGGTGAGTATAAACATACTCAGTAAGAATCCCCAACCGTGGTACAATACGATACATCAATCATCTAGCACCCTAGTATACATGCAAATAGTTACCAACACATATCATAGCTCAACGAGCTTACAAGGCAAAAATCGGAGTCCTCGGAAGTCTTCTACTTGCGGCCTAATGATTGGTCCTCTTAACCAATCCCGAGACATCCCTGAGGGTCTTTCTCCCTCAGCCAAATGATCAGCTCAAGAACCGATCCCAATAGATGTCTGACACCCTCGAGGGTCTTTCTCCTTCGACCAAATGATTAGCTAAAAAACCAATCCCAACGGGTGTCCTCAAGGGCCTCTTACCCTCGCTAATAAATCTGGACTATCGGGAGAGTACCCGAAGTCTGGCTTTAAACTGGAAGGAACTGGTGTACTCACGAACATTAGCCCGGGGGAGATCTCCGAACCGACGACTAACGCGTGTGCGTGAACACCGCATGCTGCTGCAATCGGCGTAAATGTGGGGGCCTAAGTGCAAACTACGCGGGCCAGGTACGCATGCCTAAAGACTCGGAAGCGGTGTCACTGAACACAGTAGTGCGAGTCCCTAGGCACTCATCTGTGCAGCCTGTACCACCGACCTGAAGCTAAGAATCGGCGAAGGCAGTGTAAAGACCCGACCTAAAATACGGTCTTAAACCTAGGTCCTCACTCAGCATGCAAGTTAAATATTTCAACAAGCGATTTAGTGCTCATATTGAAAACTTTTTAAAACATTAGGGAAACGGTGAACACTAAAAACATAACAAACAATTTTTATTAAAGCAAATCCAACAAGGTAAAACAAGCCTGGCCAGTATTTATAAAAGAACATTCAAAACAGTTTAAACAACTTTAACATCATTCCTCTAGGACTCCTGTCCCTCTACATGCTGAATAAATAAATGCAAACAATAAACGACAGAGTGCCGGCAGTTCCTATGATCAATCAGCTCCCTCCGCTAGCCGTCCCAGTGTTGTCCCAAGTTACCTGGTGGAAAAACCACAGAAATAAGGGTGAGTATAAACATACTCAGTAAGAATCCCCAACCGGGGTACAATACGATACATCAGTCATCTAGCACCCTAGTATACATACAACAAAACAATGACTTAGAGCAAAACGGTTGAATTAGGCTATGAGCTACTCCTAGAGCGAGCCTATTCAAGGGCTTTCATCTACAGCCTATCCTAGGTTCTACACCTGGATGCCCTTCAGGCCTTACACAACCTAGGACTCAGTGATGCCCAGCGGGGCCTTACACACCTAGGATGCCCATCAGGGTCTTACACCTCCAGACTCAATGATGCCCAGTGGGGCCTTACACACCTAGGATGCCCATCAGGGTCTTACACCTCCGGACTCAGTGATGCTCAGTGGGGCCTTACACACCTAGGATGCCCATCAGGGTCTTACTCCTCCAGACTCAGTGATGCCCAGTGGGGCCTTACACACCTAGGATGCCCATCAGGGTCTTACACCTTCAGACTCAGTGATGCCCAGTGGGGCCTTACACACCTAGGATGCCCATCAGGGTCTTACACCTCCAGACTCAGTGATGCCCAGTGGGGCCTTACACACCTATGATGCCCATCAGGGTCTTACACCTCCAAACTTCCAAACAACTAGCCCGAACTTCTTGGGTCATGCAACCAACAACAATCAAGCCTCGACAAAGGCAAGAGTGACCCTAGAGTCCTCAAAATCCACAAAAACCTGACTGGGGGCAAAAAGACCAAAATGCCCCTAAGGGTTAAAATAACACTAACGACCCATCCAAACATCTGAATATTGAACCGGAAACACCTCGGAAACTGCAATAGAAAACTGGGTCGTTACAATACTCCCTCCTTTTAAGACTTTCGTCTTCGAAAGTCCTAAGACGAAAGCAACTCTAGGAAAACTCCACTGATCCTTAACCAACCAAACTCCTTGTCAAGATAACACTAGTCCTTCTTCGAAATCCCATGTAACGACCCGACCCGAATGGGGTTCTAAATGGGCCTTTACCTCAATGCATGCATTCAAAACTACAGACAATTTGCAAAATGGTGTTTTGGATTCTATGTAAAAACTAAAACATAAAACATCCATTTAAAAAGTCAACATAATTTCCTGAAACTTGTCCCTGTTTCCAAGCACCTGTTCCAAGACAAATACATTTACAAAACTCACTCTGATCAGAGATTTATTTAAAACAATAAAAGCTTTCCAATAGTTACAACAATGCTAGAATCCGGAAATACATTCAGAAAACACCCTAGGGCTCCGTGGCCAACTACATGTATTCAGAGGACATTTAAAACATAAACATAAACACAAGACTCAGAGTTGAACAACGGGTTTCCATGATCACATCTCCTCCTCCAACCATCCTGTCTCGCACCATGGTTACCTGTGGAAAAACCACAAAAATAAGGGTGAGTAACGAATTACTCAGTAAGAATCCCGAATCGGGTACAATACGATACAATCAATCATCTAGCACCCTAGCATACAAGCAAACAGCTACCAACACATATCATAGCTCAACGAGCTTACAAGGAAGGATCTGGAATCCTCGGAAGTCTCCTACTCCAGCCTAATGATTGGTTATCCTAACCAATCCCGAGACATCTCCGAGGGTCTATCTCCCTCGGCCAGATGATCAGCTCAAACACTGATCCCAAGGATGTCCTCAAGGGCCTCTTACCCTTGCTAACAAATCTCGACTTACGGGAGAGTACCCGAAGTCTGGCTCTAAACTGGAAGGAATGGTGTACTCACGACATTAGCCCGGGGGAGCTCTCCGAACCGGCGACTAACGCGTGTGAGCGCACACCGCATGCTGCTGCAGCCGGTGTAAAGGTGGGGGCCTAAGAACAAACTACGCGGGCCAGGTATGCATGCCTAAGACTCGGAAGCGGTGTCACGGATCACAGTAGTGCGAGGCCCTCGACACTCATCTGTGCAGCCTGTACCACCGACCTGAAGCTAAGAACTGGCCAAGGCGGGCTTACACCGTTGGCAGGGTTCAGTCTAGCAGGCTACAAACTAGGCTTATGCCGATGTGGTAGCTAAATCCACATCGGCGGCCGGGGGGGGGAAGCAATGTACATTATGCTTCACTCGCTCTACTCCCGACCGGTGGGGACAAAGTACGTTATGTCCACTCTCAGCCTCTGGATGATGACAAACCCTACAACTCTAGCTATGTAACAGCCCGGATTTTAGTTAAATTAAAATAAGGATTAGAAGATGATTTTGGAGGACTCGAACCCTCGGCCTCAAAGAGAGATGGGAGTTTGGAATTAATTAAGAAAAATAAGTGAGTCAACTTGGGTTTGAAGGAGGGAAGCCTAGGGAAGGGAATTTAGGATTTCCAAGCTTATTTATTTAAAAAAAAAAAAGGAAAGAAAACACTCCTCTCGCAAAAACCCTCTCCCCACACCCTCGCCGCCGCCGCCCACCCTCGCCGTCGCGCTGCCCGACTGTCGCGCGCCTGTTCGGCCGGCCCGCCGTCGCCAGCGAGCGCTCTCGGCGCTGCTCGGCGTCGCCGCCGTGCGCCTCGGCCTGCTTCGCCGTCGCCGTCGCCGTGCGCCTCGCCTGCTCGGCGTCGCGCCGTCGCGCCTCGGCACGCTCGCTCGGCGTCGCGCGCCGTCCCAGTGTCGCTCCGACCCGACCGCACCGCGAGATCAAGGTCTCAAGACACCACCGTGTGCCGTCTGTCCAAATACCTCAGCGTCGCGCGCGACGCCTACTCCAGCCGAGCCCGCTCGCCGCGCCGATTCTCATTCCGCGACGCGCGCGCCCGCTCGGCACCAAGCGCGCTGCGTCGCGTCGCGCGCCCGGCCACGCGGCCGTTTACGCACGGCCGTCGGCCGGCGCCCGTCCGCCTCATCAGACGCCGAGGGCCACGTGCCTCGCCCTTGCACCAGCGCACCCGCGCCCAGCGCCCCTGCTGCACTGCGCCGCCAGCAGCGGCAGCGTGATCGACCGCGCAGCGGCGACACGCCACTCCGCGCGCCGCCGCTCGCCGCGCTGCCTTGCCGAGCTTGGTGCCTTCTCGGTTGGTAAATTCCGAGGTGACCCTTTGGACTTTTGTGTTTTTTTCTTCTTTGTTGGTTAACTAGGTTGATTTTTATTACTTGCTTAGGTTGTCGGGTTCGCTTAGAAGCTCAAGAGTCATCCGTTGATCGTTGGATCGATTCACTCAGGTAAGGATTTCTTACCGGGGTTGTGTGGACCCTGCGAATACTTGATAGCATGCTATGTGTTGTGTATGTATGAAACTGCTAGTGGATAGGTTGCTTGTTCCTTCTTGTTTTCAGATGGTTTTGCGCTTGTGATTCTTGATATATCCTGTTAGTTTCATGCTAGGGGTTAAATTGTCTCGGCATAACCGTGAACACGTTATCCTGTTAATGCCATGCTAGAAATTGGCAGGTGATGTATAGTGTAAGAGATTGTAGGGGTAACTAGTGCGTCCGCCGGGTAAGACCCGATGGACATGCGGAGGTGTAAGACCCGATGGGCATCCTAGGTGTATAAGTCCCCGATGGGCATCACTGAGTTGGAGGTGTAGGACCCGATGGGCATCCTAGGTGTATAAGTCCCCGATGGGCATCACTGAGTTGGAGGTGTAAGACCCCGATGGGCATCCTAGGTGTATAAGTCCCCGATGGGCATCACTGAGTGGGAGGTGTAAGACCCCGATGGGCATCCTAGGTGTATAAGTCCCCGATGGGCATCTCTGAGTTGGAGGTGTAAGACCCCGATGGGCATCCTAGGTGTATAAGTCCCCGATGGGCATCACTGAGTGGGAGGTGTAAGACCCCGATGGGCATCCTAGGTGTATAAGTCCCCGATGGGCATCACTGAGTTGGAGGTGTAAGACCCCGATGGGCATCCTAGGTGTGTAAGTCCCCGATGGGCATCACTGAGTTGGAGGTGTAAGACCCTGATGGGCATCCTAGGTGTATAAGTCCCCGAAGGGCAACACTGAGTTCTAGGTCGTGTAAGCCTCGAATAGGCAAGCCCCAAGAGTGACGTTCTGTTAACCCATCTGTTGGCTCTGAGTCTTTGCATGGTTGCATGTCCGTGTGCTAGATGATATGTTTTCGTATTGTACCCCGGTTGGGGATTCTTACTGAGTAACTCGTTGCTCACCCTTATTTTTCTGTGGTTTTCCACGGGTAACTTGGGACATCGGCGGGATGGCTAGGAGGAGGTCTTTGGATGATCATGGATAGTCGACTGGGATGCATATTCTTTTATTGTTTCTTATGACTTAGCATGTAGTGGGACTTGAGTCCCTAGGAAAAGTACTCAAAACCTATTTTTTACATTTCTCGTACCATTTCCCTTGATTTATTTTTTTTAAAAGAACCGATCAGTCATCTACTGTCTATTTTTAAATGGAATTATATTTTCTTTGTTTTGAATGTACTTACCTCAAGGATTTAAATTTCAAACTCGAATGACGTTTTACATTCCTAGACATGCATGCTAAGTAAGGACCTAGGTTAGAGACCGCTCCTTTTGGGTCGGGTCCTACGGTTGGTATCGAGCCCGAGTTATAGGTTACGTAGAGACTCGACTGCGATTGTAGGTTGTTTTCCATGATCATCAGCGCTCGCTTGACCATCGGTATGTCCAGAAAGTTTAAGGTTAAGGGTTAAGAATTACAATACCATTTGCACCTTGCATGTATATGACTTGTTGTTGAGGAGCAGGGAAAAGCAGTTCGACTCATTGTTCGTTTGAGTGTAGATTGTCGTTATGCCGTCACTCGTAGAGGCGGGGAGGCTCAAGGCCGACCGGCCCGGGGGCATTCGTATTGATTCCGACACGGGAGGACGTCGTCCCAAGGCGATGCGCGATGTTAGGCCGCCCTGAGCCCCTTGGCGTGTTGCCGGTGAGGGCGTGGAGGCAACTCGGCCTCGAGAGGTGCTGGGGAGTTGCTTTTGTGGAGTCCATGAGGGCTCTTATGGTTGGGTTCTTTATCGACTGAGAGAGCCGAGCAGAGGGCGAGAGACGCAGCTCTGCATTAGCTGCATTGCAGAGGAGGAGTCTCGGATTGAGATAGAGCGGTGACCGAGTTAGTTCAGTGAGAGAGGACCGCCGCGCGCCGCCAAGATCGCCCAGCTCAGCAGGAGCCAATTGTGAACGAGGCCGTTGTGGCGGAAGGTGCTGAGGATTTGGGCAAGTGGCTAAAAGATTTCGTCAAATGGAAGCCGGAGAAGTTTAGTGCCCCTGGGAACCACCTGGTGGCGGCTGTGTGGATTGCCGAACTAGAGTATACTTTTATGGTAATGGCTTGTCCTGAGGTGCAGCGAGCTCGATGTGCAGCTCATGCGTTAGCTGGAACAGCTAAGTGGTGGTGGGATTCCACCTTGAGTGAGAGACCGGCTGGGTCTCCCCCTGCCACCTGGGAATTCTTCAAGGCTGAGTTCAAGGCAAAATTTATTAGTGAAGAAGCCCAAGAAAAGATGATCGAGTGTTTTTTGAACCTTAGCGAAGTCGACCCAATCGAGGTGTATGAGAGGAGTTTTTCGGAATATGGGTACTTCGCACGCATGATTGATTGCTACTCCCGAGTGAAGATCGGGAAGTTTATTGCGGGTCTGAGGCAGGGAGTGTCTCAGGATGTTAGGGCACAGGCCCCAGAGACTTTTGCCAAGGCAGTGCAGTTGGCAACTATATATGATGGAAAGTATCCTCCAGAGCAGGTTGTTAGTACTGTGGTGCAGAAGGCCCCAGTGTACTCGGGTCAGAAGCGTAAGTTTGACGCAGGTGGTAATGGTCATGGAGGCGGTCAGCGCCGTCAGAGTACTTATCATGGCAGAGACCAGCACCGGGATCGTAACCGCGATCAGCCTCGCCAACAGGGCGTAGGGAGGCCGCCACCGTATTGTAGACCCTGTGGTAAACAACATTGGGGGCCTTGTGGTGGTAACCCTAGAGCTTGCTATAACTGTGGTAAGGAGGGACATCAGGCCCGGCATTGCAAGAGAAGCGGTGGTGGCACGGCCAAAGATGCAAGAACGAGGAAGAGTATATGCTACGACCCGCCAGAGGGCGAGAGCCGGACCCGTAGTGGGCAGTACGCTCCTAGTTCTTGATCACCTCGCCTTTGTGTTGTTTGATTCGGGTTCCACCCATTCTTTTGTTTTCTTTTTTTCTTTGAGCATGCTTGCATGAATTTAGAGCCTCTAGGTTTTGTTTATCTGTCGCTACTCCCTCGGGAACTAGTATCTCAAGCAGCTTGAGAAGGTAAGGGATGGTCGGATCACGGTGTCAGGCCGGACTCTGCGAGTTACCCTCATAGTGTTAGATATGAGCGGTTTTGATGTGATCCTCGGCATGGATTGGTTGGTGATAACCACGCTATGATTGGTTGTCGTTGTAAGGAGGTGGTGTTCGGGCGCCGAGTAGGCCTAGCTTTAAATTTCGGGGCACCCAGTGGGGTGTGTCCGCCGGTGATTCGGCGATTAAAGCTCACCGTTTGTTAGCTCGAGGAGCTTGGGGTTTCTTAGCTAAGTTGACCGGCGAGAACCGTGACCGGATATCTGTCGAGCAGTGCCCATAGTGCAAGAGTTTGCAGATGTTTTTCTGAGGAGTTGCACGGCTGCCGTAGAAGAGAGAGGTGGATTTCTCAATAGAGCTTGAGCCGGGGACTCGCCCTATCTCGAAAGCTCCTTATCGCATGGCGCCAGCAGAGTGAAAGAGAGTTAAAAAACAGTGCGCAGGAGTTGCTTGACAGAGGATTTATTAGGCCGAGTGTGTCCTCGTGGGGAGCACCGTCTTTGTTTGTTAAGAAAAAGGATGGCTCGATGCGTCTATGCATCGATTACAGGAACCGAACAAGGTAACCATTAAGAACAAGTATCCATTTTGCCTCGTATCGATGACTGTTTGACCGGCTCGAGGAGCTTGTGTGTTTTCGAAGATTGACTTGAGGTCGGGCTATCACGAGTTGAGAATTCGGGATGCGAGATATTCCCAAGACGGCGTTGAGTCGAGGTATGGGCATTATGAGTTCGTAGTCATGTCTTTCGGGTGTTTAACGCCCCAGTTGCATTCATGGACATGATGGGCAGAGTGTTCAAGGCGTTCTTGGACCGCTTTGTCATCGTGTTCATAGACGACATTCTTGTGTACTCCAAGTCTAAGGAGGACCATGCCTCGCACCTAAGGCAGATTTTTGGCGGCCTTGCGCGAGAACAAGCTCTATGCGAAGTTCTCAAAGTGTGACTTTTGGCTCGAGGAGGTAGCTTTTCTGGGACACGTTGTGTCTAAGGAGGGAGTGGCTGTGGACCCTTCGAAGGTAGAGGCCGTTAGTTCGTGGGCGGACTGGCGGCGTGTCGGAGATTCGTAGCTTTACAGGTTTGGCCGGATATTACCGACGCCGTTCAAAATTTTTCCGCTATAGCGCCCGCTTACTCGATTGGCGAGGAAAGGTGTTGATTTCGTTTGGGATAGGAAGTGCGATGAGAGTTTTGCTAAGCTAAAGAGCGGTTTGGCGTCCGCCCGGTGTTGGCGATTCGGAGAGGAGCGGGGGGTTTCGTGGTGTCTGATGATGCCGGCAAGTTTGGGTTGGGTTGCGTTTTGATGCAACACGGTAAGGTGATAGCATACGCTTCGAGCGATTGAAACCGCGACGAGCGAATTACCCGACTCATGACATGGAGTTGGCGTGGTCGTCTTTGCACTTAAGATTTGGAGGCACTACTTGTATGGGGAAAAGATTCAGATTTTCTCGGATCACCAAAGCCTCAAGTATTTCTTCACTCGGAAGGACACGAACATGAGGCGGAGGAGGTGGTGGAACTCGTGAAGGATTACGATTGTGAGATATTGTATCACCCTGGAAAGGCAAATGTTGTGGCAGATGCACTAAGTAGGAAGACCTCGCATCTAGCAACGTTGGCAAATCCCAAAAGTATCATAAGGAAAGACCTCGAGAGAGCGTATAGCGAGTGTTGTTGGGGATGTTACGCGCCGGTAGCATACGGTGACCATCCAAACCGATAAGGCAAAGGATTATTGACGGCCAATTGGATGATCCTAAGTTGAAAAAGTTGTATGAGAGGGTCCAGGTGATGGTGACTTCGATTTTGAGATATATGCAGATGGTGGCTTGCGATATAAGGGACGGCTATGTGTCCCGGCCGATCTGCGTGATTCGTTCGGAATTGTTGATCGAGGCTCACACCTCGCCTTTTGCATGGCACCGAGGAGGTAACAAGATGTACCAAGATCTTAAGCGAGACTTTTTGGTGGATGGGGATGAAGAGAGAGATTGCCCGATTTGTCGATCGGTGTCTCACTTGTCGGCAAGTGAAGGCGCCTAGGCGTAAACCAGCCAGAGGTTCTGCGATCGCTCGAAGTGCCACAGTGGAAGTGGGAGGAAATTACCATGGATTTTATCTCTGGTTTGCCCAGGACTCCTAGAGGATATGCACAGATTTGGGTGGTCGTTGATAGGTTGACTAAGTGTGCCCACTTCATTCGAGCGAGATAAATTACAGTAGAGCGATGGGCACAACTGTTCCTTGAGCGAATAGTGAGGTATCACGGAGTGCGATTAAAATTATCTCCGACCGGGATTCCGGTTTACATCACTGTTTTGGAAGGCCCTTGAGCGAGGCTTGAGCACAGAGTGCGGCTACAGCCTGACCTTCCACCCACAGATCGATGGCGGTGACCGAGCGGGTAAAACCAGATCTTAGAGGATATGTTGCGAGCTGCGTGTTGGATTTCCCTGGCGGTTGGGACCCGATACTTGTATTTGATGGAGTTCGCCTACAACAATAGTTTTGATCAACCATTCAGATGGCACCGTTTGAAGCGTTGTATGGCAAGCCTGCGCAGATCCCCGATGATTCGGGAAGAGGTTGGAGACAGGCGGTATTGGGTCCAGAGAGTTGCTTGATTGACCAATGAGGCATCCGAGAAGATTAGGGCTCAGATGGCCGTTCGCCGAAGCAGCAGCGAGAAGAGCTACGCCGATGTCGACGTAGAGAGTTGGAGTTTGAGATTGGCGGCCACGTGTTCCTTAAGGTTGCTCCGATGCGTGGAGTTACGAGGTTTGGTAGGAAGGGAAGCCGAGCCCCGTGTTTGTCGGACCATTCGAGATCCTCGAGAGGATCGGAGCCGTAAGCTACCGGTTAGCATTGCCGCGCCTTGGCCGCTGCGATGCATAGTGTGTTCCATGTTTCGATGCTCCGCCAGTATGTGGCCGACCCTTCGCATGTCATAGATTTCGAGCCTTTGCAGCTAAACCATGACCTGAGCTTTGAGGAAAAACCCATAAAGATCTTAGCATTTGAGAAAAAGATTTTGAGGAACCGGGCAATTGACCTAGTGAAAGTGCAGTGGCGGAATCAAGGAGTTGAGGAAGCTACCTGGGAGTTGGAAGGGGAGATGAGGAGATGTTACCCAGAGTTGTTTTAGGAGCAATGACTTAGGGGACGGAAGTCTTCTAAGGAGGAGTATTGTAATGGCCCGGATTTTAGTTAAATTAAAATAAGGATTAGAAGATGATTTTGGAGGACTCGAACCCTCGGCCTCAAAGAGAGATGGGAGTTTGGAATTAATTAAGAAAAATAAGTGAGTCAACTTGGGTTTGAAGGAGGGAAGCCTAGGGAAGGGAATTTAGGATTTCCAAGCTTATTTATTTAAAAAAAAGGAAAGAAAACACTCCTCTCGCAAAAACCCTCTCCCCACACCCTCGCCGCCGCGCACGCGCCACCCTCGTCGCGCGCTGCCGCCCGACTGTCGCCCGCCGCCTGCCGCACCGAGCGCCTCGCCGCCGCAGCGCGCTCACGCGGCGCTCGGCGTCGCCGCCGTCGCGCCTCGGCGCGCTCGCCGTCGCCGCGCCGCGCGCACCGCTCGGCGTCGGCGTCGCGCGCCGCGCGCCTCGGCGCGCTCGGCGGCGTCGCGTCGCCAGCGTCGCCGACCGACCGCACCGCGAGGCGGGTCTCGGCACACCCACCGTGTGCCGTCGTCCGTACCTCGGCGTCGCGCCGCGACGCCTACTCCAATGAGCCCGCTCGCCGCGCGCGATTCTCATTCCGCGACGCGACGCCCGCTCGGCACCAGCCTGCGCGCTGCGTCACGCGCGCGAAGACGCCGACCGTTTCTGCACGACCGTCAGCCCGGCCGCACGTCCTGCCTACCGTACTGCCGAGGGCCACGCGCCTCGCCCTTGCACCAGCGCACCGCGCCAGCGCGCCGCTTTTGCACTGCCGCCCAAGAAGCCGGCCAATCGCCGACGACCGCCCGCGCAGTTAGCCTGCCCACGCGCGCCACCGCCGCACGCGCTGCCTTGCCGAGCTTGGTGCCTTCTCGGTTGGTAAATTCCGAGGTGACCCTTTGGACTTTTGTGTTTTTTTTTTTGTCTTTGTTGGTTAACTAGGTTGATTTTTATTACTTGCTTAGGTTGTCGGGTTCGCTTAGAAGCTCAAGAGTCATCCGTTGATCGTTGGATCGATTCACTCAGGTAAGGATTTCTTCAGGGGTTGTGTGGACCTGCGAATACTTGATAGCATGCTATGTGTTGTGTATGTATGAAAGCGCGCTAGTGGATAGGTTGCTTGTTCCTTCTTGTTTTTCGGATGGTTTTTGCGCGTTGTGATTCTTGATATATCCTGTTAGTTTCATGCTAGGGGTTAAATTGTCTCGGCATAACCGTGAACACGTTATCTGTTAATGCCATGCTAGAAATTGGCGGGTGATGTATAGTGTAAGAGATTGTAGGGGTAACTAGTGCGTCCCGCTCGGGTAAGACCCGATGGACATCTGGAGGTGTAAGACCCGATGGGCATCCTAGGTGTATAAGTCCCGATGGGCATCACCGAGTTGGAGGTGTAAGACCCGGATGGGCATCCTAGGTGTATAAGTCCCGATGGGCATCACCGAGTTGGAGGTGTAAGACCCGATGGGCATCCTAGGTGTATAAGTCCCCGATGGGCATCACCGAGTGGGAGGTGTAAGACTCGATGGGCATCCTAGGTGTATAAGTCCTCGATGGGCATCACCGAGTTGGAGGTGTAAGACCGATGGGCATCCTAGGTGTATAAGTCCCGATGGGCATCACCGAGTGGGAGGTGTAAGACCTCGATGGGCATCCTAGGTGTATAAGTCCCGATGGGCATCACTGAGTTGGAGGTGTAAGACCCCGATGGGCATCCTAGGTGTGTAAGTCCCCGATGGGCATCACTGAGTTGGAGGTGTAAGACCCTGATGGGCATCCTAGGTGTATAAGTCCCCGAAGGGCAACACTGAGTTCTAGGTCGTGTAAGCCTCGAATAGGCAAGCCCCAAGAGTGACGTTCTGTTAACCCATCTGTTGGCTCTGAGTCTTTGCATGGTTGCATGTCCGTGTGCTAGATGATATGTTTTCGTATTGTACCCCGGTTGGGGATTCTTACTGAGTAACTCGTTGCTCACCCTTATTTTCTGTGGTTTTCCACACTGTAACTTGGGACATCGGCGGGATGGCTAGGAGGAGGCTGCTGGATGATCATGGATAGCTGACTCTGGGATGCATATTCTTTTATTGTTTCTTATGACTTAGCATGTAGTGGGACTTGAGTCCCTAGGAAAAGTACTCAAAAACCTATTTTCTGTTTCTCGTACCATTTCCCTTGATTTATTTTTTTAAAAGAACTGATCAGTCATCTACCTGTCTATTTTTAAATGGAATTATATTTTCTTTGTTTTGAATGTACTTACCTCAAGGATTTAAATTTCAAACTCTGAATGACGTTTTACATTCCTAGACATGCATGCTAAGTAAGGACCTAGGTTAGAGACCGCTCCTTTTGGGTCGGGTCCTTACAAGCTAAGAGTACAGAGAAAAATGATTCCTGGCTAGCAAACAATAAACGACATCAATGACAATTACCTAGCATGATACTACGAACTTAAACCAGGAATCATAAGCATGCTGGAAGAACAATCCTAGCATGGCACTAACATGTACAATCAGGCAAACATGCTAGCAAAAGATCAATCATAACTGCCCTATCACTATCATGCTCATAACAGTCAACAAGCATACAAGGCACATCATGATAATATCGCAGGGCCCACACAACTCCGGTAAGAAATCCTTACCTGGTCGGAAGGCAACAACACGCAAGAAACCTAAACTGCGATCGAACCTGAGCTAGCTAACGAGAACCTAGCAAACACATCAAAAATCACAACCCATAGGCCTAAAATAATAAAATAAACAGGGCTCGGCTCTGGAACAACTCACGAGGCGCGGCTGACACGCGAACGGGCAGGCTGCACGGGCGAGGCAGCTGCTGGACGCTGGGACGACACAAGGAAGCGCAGGCGCGGGCGCGAGCTCGGCTGGGCAAAGGCGCGAGGTGCGGTTCGGCACAGGGAACGGCGCGGGCTGGGCGACACGACGAGCTACAGGGGCACGAGTGCGGGGCGACGCGACGAGATAACTATAGGGCGCGCGATCTGGCACGGCGAGCTACATGGGACGCGCGATTTGGCACGAGACGGCTCGGATCTGGGTGACTCGAGCGCAGACAGGACGGCCTGGGGCGGGGACGAGCAACGCGGCACTGTGCGGGGCGACTCGAGGCTGGGCGACGCGACACTGTGCGAGGCGATTCGGGGCTGGGCGACTCGACACTGCGCGGCTAGGGGCTCGGGCTGGGGCTAGGCTCGGGCTTGGGGGAGAGAGAGAGAGAGAGAGAGAAAAAAGTAAAAAATGGGATTTTTTCCTATTTTCAAACCTTATCCACTTTTTAAAACCTTAAAATCCCTAAAATCCCATTCCCCGGCTTCCTCCTTCGAGACCCGACCAAAGAAATATTTTCTAATAAATAAAACTCACTTAAATCCAACACCCAAATCAACACTAAGGGCCCGGGCTCGAATCCCAAAGGAAGCACGCAACCAACCATAACTTTGCCAAAACCCAAACCACAACCGAACTTCCAAACGACTAGCCCAAACATCACGGGACTCGCAACCAACAACAAACAAGCCTTGACAAAGGCAGGAGAGACCTCGAAGTCCTAAAAATCCATAAATCCTTCCCGGAGAGCCAAAAGACCAAAATACCCCCAAGGGTTAAAACAGCTCTAACGACCCAACCGAATCTTGAACCGAAGGCACCTCGAAAACTGGAATAGAAAACTGGGCTGTTACATCCCAACCCTCTTGGGTTTCCAAAGGCTCAAGCCATAAAGACATCGAGTCTGCCACAAACTATCTCAACCAAAACTGAACATACACTGAGCTTCGAAGAAAAAGATGCGATAGTGCTAGTCGGTATGCCACATCCTCAAACTCGCACCAACTCTCAAACGGTCTCACAACCCTAGGGCTCACTTATCCCTGCTGACCCAACTCAGAACGCCTCTCCACGATGCTACTCTCAGCAAACTTGTGGACTGGTCACGGGCACTAAAACTCTACGCCACACACTGGCGTAACTCCTCTTAATACTCACAGCTGATAATCGAACAACCTCAACCCTACACCATGCTAGCCAACAACTAAATCTCCCGGGTTCCAGAAATTAAATCGGCCTGCTCTTATATCACAAGAGACCAACGAACCCCAATGTTTGCCTACAATCCTTAACGAAATCCAAATCGAACCAGCAACTAGTGACTGATCCTAAAGGCAAACCTCCCCAACTAGTTCGCGTCCAGAACAATAAAGCAACCATCTTAAAGAGAAATCGAAGCACCAAAGTCAAGGAGCACTTTCCTGGTTCATCAGACGGCTAACACCACTCACGCCAGCTGAACTTCTGCTACGGCCACCTCTAAAAGACAAGGTCCAGGCACAGGCTCCACTCGGCCAAACCAACAAACCGGAGCCCCTCATCGGCCGACTGCGAACTTTTCAATGCAAACCTACCAGCAACTGGCCTAAGAGAACATCGCCAGATAAGGAAACATCCAACATTCCTCTCACGGAAATCTTGGGTATCAAGGAACAAAACAGCACCGGGCTACCTGTAACTCAATAGCTTGAGGATAACAACTCAAAGGTCTAACCAACCAATGCCACGGTACCTCTATGCCAACCCACTCAACTTTGGCTCAACTAAATGTCAACCACGAACGCGCAACAACTAGTAACAAAGCCTGAGAAAGGCTTGCTCTACAGAACTCAACTCAAGCTTACAACGGGCGAAACTCGCCTCCAAGGGCATGCAACTCTCAAGTCCAACTGGCTAATCAAATGACTTCCTCCTTTTAGCTTAGGCCTAACTCATCTTCCAACCAGAAACTCCACAATCGATTGAACCACAAACTTAGAACTAGCAGTATCTATCCAAACACCGAAGAAGGTGCCAACTCCCGAACCTTCCAAACAAGAACAAGTCCTCAGGGCCACGCCCGCTTGCTCCAACCAAGTTAGCTCTTACAATAACACGGGAATCAAACCTTGGCCAACTACCAGCACCAACAGATAACAGTTTCGAAGCCAACGCGAAGGTACTAAAACAACACTAGCTTGTCAACTACAAGCTTCCAGCAACTCAACCGAGGAACACTGCCTGGGTCTGGTTGAGCTCTAGGGAGGCTCTCCACAACCTAGGGTTCCTCTGATCACCCTCCGACACACACTGTCGTCAAACGGTCTAACACACAACTGGCTACACGGGCACATCTCTCTCCAGCATCTCAACTATGCTGGCCCGCTCCAACTCCTCGAAAACCAAGAAGACCAGAAATACTACAGAATGTGTCAACCTCCAACTCAAGCATCGACCACATCGTACATTCTACCCAGGGTAGGGATCTGAGAAACCCTCTTAGCAATGATGGTCAGAAACTACGAGGCTTTGCTACCACCGCCCTTGTTCAGTTCCAACTGAACTCCAACCTTCGGTCAACAAGGAATTCCTCTACCCAGATCAAGGGCCAACTAGCATAACATTCCTAAGCAACAACCCGACTACAAGCACGGTATCCTTACAACGAAAGTTAGGGCACTTGCCAAGAACTAAAGCCCTAACACCTCAAGGACTGAGCACTGGTTCCTCAACACGAACCTTTCCTGGTTCCCAAAACATACCCCACAGAACGAGCTACACAAAAAGTACCTTTGTATGCGGCTCCAACTAGATTCCTTAAGATCCAACAAGAACTCTCACACAAGGCAACCTTTGCCTCCCAAAAGAGCCACAACTAGCAAGGGAGCAACAAGAGTTCAAATCCACTCGGGGTCAACTCACCTCGAAACGCCACATTGGCCAACTCACTCTACAAGAGCATAACCACACCAAGCTAACAACCTCATACCAATGTGTCCACCAAATGTGCTCCGCACAATCCATCCCACACATGGCTCCCACGCTGGACCAACCACGCATCATCGATGCCAACTCTACTCGTACCAAGGAAACTCAAGGGTAGTCGAATCACTCTACCAACAAACTGGCTCACAAGGCCACAACACAAGCGCGAGAACTCGAACGCGCTAGCCCTTAACAACCTACAACATCCTTTGTACCCAACTCTTGGTGACCTTGAAAGCTCTTGCTTTCCCTCGAACGACCTCACACTTGTAGTCCTCCGACTACCACCGAGCTAGATCTCTTATGCAACCCAAACAGGTGCAACCTCAGAAAATGGGTACAAGGCTAGTGGGGATGCTAAACTTCGCGTGGGTCATAGAACTACCTGCACATCTGGTGCGAGCTAGCCTGAACCTAGGCCTCCTTACTGAGCTTGGTGCCAACAAGCACTGCATCTTTTCGATTCAAACAACTATAAACGAGCTCTACGTCCCCACTAAGGGCAGGGAAGGTCACACTCCAGGTGACGGGGACAATGGCACTCAAAAGAAGAAGCCCAACACTCGAGCAGTCTAATCTCTGGCATCTCGTCCAACAGTCATGCCACGACCTACCCCTGCATCCCACTCGATGCTCAACAAATTCTCAGGCCAACCCTCAGGTGGCAACAACTAGTCCCACATTTGGAACATGCTAACAAAATGAGTTCTCCACTCTACTAGCGAATTGAAATCCACGGACTGATTAAGTCCTGACAAGCAAACTCCACACTACACCCTGGCTACGAGGGTACCAAAAGAGCTGGCTACAAAATGACAGCAGGCTTGCAAGGGGTCAAGATGTCTCTACATCTTCCTCAATGCTACTAACACGGCACTTGCCAATCGACCGGGTGACTGGTGGAGACTCTGCTAGTCCACCTCTCTCAAGGGACTTCCACCACCAAACTGCTGTATCAAACAGCACCAGAACGGCACGCCTTGGCCTCTGAACATCAGGTCATCCCCACACTCGGATGATAAACTCGATCCTGGCCAACCACCTCGGTTCTGCTTGCCAAACTCGTCAACTCCTCACTACGCGCTGCAAACTGCGCCTGGGTCTCCGCTCTCTGATAGCTAAAAGACCTGCCATCAATTCTCTTATGGTTGGAACACACCCTGCTAGAGGAGTCTCACTCTGAGGCATGCTAGCCTCTACCCTCTTCTCTTGGAAACTCAACTGCGAGGGCCAAAGGTGGCCTACGGGTCTAGACAACCCTGGACGTGGTCTCATCATCAACATGCGAAGTCCAACTCCTTGGCTGGAAATACCCATCGTCCCTACTTCTCTATGTGTAATCAACATAAGCGATCTACACTAAACACAAAGCTAGTCCACACCGGGAATCTCACTACCCAACAGGGGTAACACATGTATACTAGATGCAGTATTGTACAATAAAACCCTTGGCTTAATGAACTCAGACAAACCTGACGGCCGCGGAGTGCTGATGATCATGGGGACAACAACCTACAAAGCAGGTTAGTCTACAGAATCTATGACTCTGGGGTCTTATACCAACTGTAAAGAACCGACCTGAAATACGGTCCTAAACCTAGGTCCTCACTCAGCATGCAAGTTAAATATTTCAACAAGCGATTTAGTGCTCATATTTAAAACTTCTTAAAACATTAGGGAAATGGGGACACTTAAAACATAACCAACAATTTTAATTAAAGCAAATCCAACAAGGTAAAACAAGCATGGCCAGTATTTATAAAAGAACATTCAAAACAGTTTAAACAACTTTAACATCATTCCCCTAGGACTCCTGTCCCTCTACATGCTGAATAAATAAATGCAAACAATAAACGACAGAGTGCCGGCAGTTCCCATGATCAATCAGCTCCCTCCGCTAACCGTCCCGGTGCTGTTCCAAGTTAACTGGTGGAAAAACCACATAAATAAGGGTGAGTATAAATGTGACGAACCCGACCCAAAACATGGCCCTAAACCGGGGTTCTCACTCAGCATGCAAGTTAAATATGATATCAAGCGGTTTAGTGCTCATATTTAAAACCCTTTCAAAACATATGAGAAGGGGGAACCCTTAAAACATAACCAACAATTTTCATTTAAACAATCCAACGAAGTAAAACAACCTGGCCAGTATTTATAAAACATACAATACAATTTAAACAACTTTTTAAACAATGTTCCCCTAGGAATCCTGTCCATCTACATGCTGAATAAACAATGCAATAATAAATGACAGAGTGCCGGCGGCTCCCCATGATCAATCAGCTCCCTCCGCTAGCCATCCTAGTGTTGTCCCAAGTTACCTGAAAGATAAATAAGGGTGAGTATAAACATACTCAGTAAGAATCCCCGACCGGGGTACAATACGATACATCAGTCATCTAGCACCTCAACATGCAAGCAAACAGCTATCAACACAGATCATAGCTCAACGAGCTCATAAAACAAGATCTAGAGTCATCGGAAGTCTCCTACTTCTGGCCTAAGGATTGGATACACTGACCGATCCTGGGATATCACTGAGGTATCTTTCACTCGGGGGGAATACACTGATCCCAAGAATGTCCTCAAGGGCCTCCTTGCCCTTGCTACTAATCTGGACTTACGGGAGAGTACCAGAAGTCAGGCTCTAACGGGAAGGAATGGTGTACTCACGACATTAGCCCGGGGGAGCTCTCCGAACCGGCAACTAACGCGTGTGCGCGCACACCTCATGCTGCTGCAACCGGCGTAAATGTGGGGGCCTAAGGGCAAACTACGCGGGCCACGTACGCATGCCTATGACTCGGAATCGGTGTCACTGATCACAGTAGCGCGAGGCCCTCGGCGCTCATCTGTGCAGCATGATCCACCGACCTGAATCTAAGAACCGGCCAGGGCAGGCTTACACCGATGGCAGGGTTCCGCTCTAGCAGGCTACAAACTAGGCTTATGCCGAAGTGGGTAGCTAAGTCCACAAACGGCCGGTCGGGGGGGGGGGGAAGCAAGATACGTTATGCTGCGCACACTTTACTCCTGACCTGAGCTAAATCCACCTTGGCGACCGGGGGGGGAAGCAAGATACGTTATGCTGCGCACACTTTACTCCCGATCAGTGGGGACAAAGTACGTTATGTCCGCTCAGCCTCTGGATGATGACAAACCCTACAACTCTATCTAAGAGTACAGAGCAAAATCAATGATTCCTGGCTAGCAACAATGACCGACATAAATCACATTACCTAGCATGATACTACAACTTAAGCAGGAATCATAAGCATGCTAGAAGAACAAACCTAGCATGGCACTAACATGTAAAATCAAGCAACCATGCTATTAAGAGATCAATCAAAGCTGCCTATCACTATCATGCTCATAACAATCAGCAAACATACAAGGTACAATCGAGATATATCGCAGGTTCCACACAACCACGGTAAGAAATCCTTACCTGGGACAAGTTGTAACGGCCCAGTTTTCCATTCCGGTTTCCCAGGTACTCTCGGTTCAGTATTGGGGCAATCGGTTGGGCCCTTAGAGCTTTATAACCTTTAAGGGTATTTTGGTCTTTCTGCTCCCCGGCCAGAGGTTGAGGATTTTTAGGATTTCAGGGTCATTCCGGCCTTCGTTGAGACTTGATTAATGTTGGTTGCAAGACCCAAGGAGTTTGGGTTAGTTGATTAGAAGTTCGGAGACATTCCGGTTGATAGCAAAATTAATTGGAATTTAATTGGTCCCATTGAGATTTGAACCCTTGCCCTAATGGTGAAATTGGAGTTTTTAGAAAAAGAAGATTTAGTTAAAAAGAAAAGAATTTCTTTAGCCGGGACCCGCAAGAGAAATCCTTGGGAAGGGAATTTTAGGTCTCCTAACCCTTTTAAAATAGGAAAAAGAAGGAAATTAGGGAAAACCCTCTTTGTTCCCTTGGTAGTCTCTCTCTCTCTCTCTCTCTCTCCTAAAACCGAGCCACCCTAACCCAGCCGCACCACTCAGCCTAGCCAACCCAGCCACACCGTACCACACTGCGCTCGGCACCACCCATCTGCGCCACACTGCACCGCACCCAAGCCGCTCGGCCCAGACATCTGCGACGCACCAGGCCGCACCAGGCCGCTCAGCCCCTTGCCTCGCCCAGATGCCACTCGTCTGCAGTCCAGACACCCGCCATCGCGACGCCCAAGATCGCCGACGTCGCTCGCGGCCGCTTAGCGCCAGATCGCACCGAGCCTCGTCCCAGCCGAGCTCGCTGGCGCGCGCGCCGCCCCATCGACCGATCGCTCGCGCTTGCCGCCGCCGCCGTGTCGTCGCGCGCGCCGCTCACAGCGCGCCGCTTTGTTGCCGCGCGCCGCTCCAAAGGTGTGTCATTCGCCTTTGTGGCGCCCAGCGCCCGCACCGCACCAGCAGCAGCGCCATACCATACTTTCTTTGCTGCGAGAGCCCGTGTCCTCTCGGTTGGTAATTCTCGAGCCTTTTCCTTTTAGATTTTTAAGTCTTTGGTCTTTGTATATTTATTTAGGATGCTTTTATTATGCCTAGGTTGCTCGGGTTCGTTATTAAGCTCGAGGGTCTTATTTGATTCGTGATAGCTATTTTCCACTTGTTTCGTGTAATGATTTCTTACCGTGGTTGTGTGGACCTGCGATGCTTTCTTGATTGCGCCTTATTTGCATGTTTACTTTTATGAACATGATTAGTGGATAGGATGACTTGTGATTGCATTCCTGCTAGCATGTTTGCTTGTTTGTACATGTTAGTGCCATGCTAGGATTGTTCTCGGCATGCTTGAGATTCCCGCTTTAAGTTCGTAGTATCATGCTAGGTTATGTATGATTGATGATGATTATGTATGTTTAGCCAGAATCGTGTACTCTATACTCTAGCTAGTGTGTTAGAAATTTGTCATCATCTAGAGGCCGAGAGCGGACATAACGCACCTTGTCCCCACCGGTCGGGAGTAGAGCGAAGCATAACGTACATTGCTTCCCGATGTACCAATGAGGATTAGCTACCTCATTGGCATAAGCCTAGTTTGTAGCTCTGCTAGAGCGGAACCCGCCAACGGTGCAAGCCTACCTTGGCGGTGTTCTTAGCTTCAGTCGGTGGTACAGCCGCACAGATGAGTGCCGAGGGCCTCGCACCATCGTGTTCGGTGACACCGTTTCCGAGTCTTAGGCATGCGTGCACGCCCGCGTAATTTGTACTTAGGCCCCACATTTACGCCGGTTGCAGAAAGAAGCATGGTGTGTGCGCACACGCGCAGCGTTAGTCACCGGTTCGGAGAGCTCCCCCGGGCTAATGTTCGTGAGTACACCAGTTCCTTCCATTTTAGAGCCAGACTTCGGGTACTGTAAAGACCCGACCCAAAAGGGGCTCTAAATAGGTCTTTACCCTAATGCATGCATTCAAAGGAAAAATAAAAGACAAGAGTAATAGAAATAAAAGGTCAGAGACGACAGCAGGTTCCCATGATCATAGCTCCTCCTTCAGCCATCCTTTCTCGCACCTTGGTTACCTGTGGAAAACCACAAAATAAGGGTGAGTAACGAATTACTCAGTAAGAATCCCCAACCGGGGTACAATACGATGCACATGGTCATCTAGATGAGTGTATGCAAGCTATGAATATAAACACAGAATAGAGCACATAGCTTAAGTCCACACTTGGACCTCGGATGGCAACTCAGGGTCTTAGTCCGGAAATGAATCCACCACACAATACGCCCTATACGAGAAACGAGTCCGGCCTCACCGCTCTTCATCGTCGATACGAAAGGTGCACTAGCTCAAGATCCCGAGGAGCTCTCCGGTCGGCGCCAGAATGAGCGTAAGACCGCACCACGCGCTGTGCTCTGCGGACTATGGGGGTGCCGGGTCCAGTGGCAAGCCGCCCATGTCCAGCCACCACGCCTAACTAAATCTACGGATCGGTGTCACCGACATAGGTGTGAGACTCGACACGTGAACGATGTCACCTGAACCACCGCACCTGAGGCTAAGGAATCGGTCGTGGTAGGCTTACACCGTGAAGCCGTCCTTGCCCTATCGGTGGCAATCAAGGGCTACGGCCGAACACGCCGAGGACGTGCCGATCGCCGGGGACGAGGCAATGCCAAGTCATCATCCCGACCGCTGGGGCATTTAACGATCACCGCCACCTCACCCAAGATTGCGGGGCCTACCGGTCGGGTTAGCTAAACCCTAACGGGGTCCGTGGACGGAGAATCGTCTCGACGCCCCCGCCATGGATGCAAGATACTTTATGCATCGGCCCGGATGATGCTACCTACGAATTCTAACTCGCCTTAACAATCAGCAAACAATCCAATACGTGCTCAGAAGAATACAGCAGACCTAGCATGGTACTACGGAACAAGAATGAATATGAGCATGCCAGAACGGAACAACCTAGCATGGACTAACATGAAAGAACAACATACGAAGTCATGCCATCAGAATTTGAGCGAGCACCTAAACTACACATGCGATAATCACAAACAAACATACAACATCAATCACATAGAACATCGCAGGTCCACACAACTCCGAGAAGAAATCCTTTACCGCCGGGAGGCAACTACACACAAAATCCTAAGCTGCGATCGATCCCGAGCTAGCTAGCGGGAACCTAGCAAACCAATAATAATCAACATCTAAAACGTCTAAAAAAACAATAGAACAGCAAGCTCGGCTCGGGGCACTCACGCGGCACGGCGACACGAACTTGGAGTTGCTGGCAGGCTGGCACGGCAGGGCTGGGCGCTGGCTGCGCGCTGAACAACGATCTTTGGCGCGGCGTGCGCGAATGATGGGCGCTGGCGCGCGCCTGCGCGCAGCAAGGCAAGGCACAAAACGACACGACGGCAGGGACGCGCGCGCGCGGGCGAGCGTCTGGGCGTGCGGGCGATCAGCTCGGAGCGAAGGCGCGCGGGCGATCAGCTCGGAGCGAAGGCGCGCGGGCGCCGGCGAGGGCCTCCTGGCGTGCGAGCGATCAGGCGAGGACGACCGGCGATCTGGCGTGCGATGGCTGCGACCGCGAGCGACCTTGGGCGATCTCGGGGTCTTCTTTGGCGCGACGAACGGAGGGTGGCGACTTCGCCATCGGGCCGCTGCTGCTGCCGCCGCTGGCTTTGGCCGGACCGGACGATGCGACGATGGTTGGCTGGCCGGGCTTCTCTCGGCTGGCTGCAATCAACACAAACACACACAACACTCTTCTATTCACTTGGTCAAACAGCACACCAAACGGATGAGAAGAAGAAGAGGAAGATCGATACCTACCCGGAATGATGATGATCGATCCAAGGGAGCTGCAAGGATGAAGAACTCGGCAAGGCAATGGAGAGAATAGCTTGGGCGGCCACACACTTTTGAGAAGAAGATGGAACAAACCTAATTTCTATTTCATTTAACCAAATGCACCAAAACTCCCAAAATCCAAGGCTAACCATAAATTGATGCAGGAAGAGCAACAAGAGCACCTAATGGCTCAATTGGCACACATCCCTACAAGCTTTCCAGAGACCTGTGTTCAAACCTAGGCTGCAAAGACAATTTCCTTTATTTTTACTTTTGCAACAAACCTTGCTCAAACCAAACCACAAATCCTTCCAAAAACCTACATAAATCCATCCAATAATTTTAGTAATCGAAAAAATACAAACGGCCCCGACGGCCCGACCAAATTACCAAATTACCCCTAGGGCATACCGGGAAGACCGGGAAGAAAAACTCGGTCGTTACAATATTCCCTCCTTTTTATGACTTTCGTCCTCGAAAGTCCTTAAGATCAAACAAAGACAGATATCGCAATCTCATCCCGTCTTCCCCGCTCACAAGCGGCCTCCTCTCGAACTCGACTCTCCACCGAACTTTTACCAAACGGATCCCACGATTATGCAACGTCTTCGTCTCAAAGACCAGAATACTCACAGGCTCCCCTCGAAGCTCAAATCCTCAATCAGCTGCAAAGGCCCAAAGTCCACAATGAGAGATGGGTCTGACACATACTGCCTCACACCGATACATGAGAACACTCGCACACGGTACCGACAATGACAGAAAGAGCTAACCAATATGCAACTCGCCAATCCTTTCGAGAATCTCAAATGGCCCAACAACGGAGGCTCCACTTCTCCCGCTTACCAAACCTCAAAGACAACTCACAACGACACAACTTTAACACTACGCATTGCCCAACCTTAAACTCTAAAACTCGACGCCTAACATCGGCGTAACTTTTTTCTCGCTCGCTCCGAGCTAACAACACTAGCTCTAAACTCCCGCACATCACCTCTGGTCAAATGCAGCAACTCAGGACCCAAAACAAAATTGATGGCCACCAACCTTTTTCCTAACACCTGAAGCCCGCAATACTTACCTTGCAATGCCCCCATGGAACCACAAGAACTCGATCACGAGAATCGCAACCAAAGGCAACCTCATAAAACCACTCTAGTCTTCCGCTGCTAATCACGGAAACACCAACTTGCAACAAGCTCCAAAGGTTCGGATCACTCCTCCCAAAAGACCATCGGTCGAGGGTGAAAACACTACAGAATCGCACCGGCTCATAAGCCTCTTAACAACGCTCTCCAGAACCACGGTTCATCACGCACTACCTAGAAAAATCTTTGTTGCCACACTCTGGAGCCAACAACTCCAGCCTGAAACTGACATGCCACTACTCCACAGAATGACATCTCCACCTGGGCGAGGTGCGAGTTCTAGCTACAGAAACCAGTCCACCAAAAATCCGAACTCACACAACAACCTCGACAAACTGCCAGCTTCCACACGAACTCCTTCAAACCAACAACTTGAGTGCTACGATCTCGGAAGCCCAAACAACTACAAACTTCATAGCTATGCCAATCCACTCAACTCTAGCTTGGCTCAAATCACTGGCTGGACAAGTCAGCCTGCGAACAACCGGCCCTAAAGGGCTCCCTCCACCAAACTTACCTCCATGCAAGCAACGGAACGAAGCTTGCCTAAAAAAATGAAACACATCTCATAAGTCCAAACGATAACACATACAGGCTTAACCCTCTAGCTTAGGCTTATTGCACCTTTCCACCGAAACTTCATAAACGGAGCTCCACTACTCGGTTAACACCAACTACCAAGAACCAGATTACCAAAAATGGCTGGCAGAGCACAAGCCACACTACAAGCAAGGATCCCTCAAAAGGTCAAGACCCTAATCCAATCACAATGGTGCAACCTCAACCCACAACTGATACAAATGAGTTCTTCAACTACAAAGGTGCAACAACTTCCATGCCAACACACAAAACCTTAACCAACTAGGCCAAACACTCATAGGAGGCAGAACAACCCTTACCGCAACTTCCAGAACACCACTCACGAGTCCGCTTAACTTGGATAAACAACTGCTTCCAAGCAGCCAACAAACTTTTCCTTCTACTAGCACCACTACCACTAATTCCAAGACCAAGGAATAACCTGACAACTTCCAAGGAGAAACAGATCTTACAAGCTTAACATCCGAAGGACAGAGAGCTTCACAACCGCTCGCTGTCTTGCTCAGCTAAGCACAACATCCAACTCTCCCAGAGGCAACAACAAGGGGTCCACCACAGACTGGACCGCCAACCACGGGCAAGAGAAGACTCACCCCCAAACACCAAATAAGGGCAACTCTCAAACTCTAGAAGCAGAAAGACGTCGGCGTGGCAAAACCACTTGCCCCACGAGCAAAGCTAACTTCTAGCAACTCAAAACCACACCTTGGTCAACATCAAGCACCAACTTGCTACCACACCGGAACCAATCCGGACTCTACTTGAAACAAGCTCGCTTGCTAGCTTACCAAAATCGCCAAAGAACTCACCCAAGCCTACAACCTACTCGACTCCGACGCCAACTCGAAACTCACTACCTAGGTCTGACCGAGCTCGTGAGGCTCTCCACAACTAGGGTTCTTCAGCTACCCTCGACACACACTGTCGTCAAACGGTCTATCAGCCAACTGCTTGAACAAACAACTCCTTTTTCCAGATCTCAACCATGCTGGCTCGCTCCGAACCTCGAAACCAAAAGACCGTAAACGCCGAGTAATGTGTTATCCTCCTACTCAAAGCATCAGCCACATCGTAGCTTCCACCCAGGGTAAGGATTCCGAGCAACACCCTTAGCAACTACGGCCGGGAACTACGTGGCTTTACTACAACCACCATTTGTTCAAGCACCATCCGAACTCCAACCATGAACACAAGAGGTTCCACCAACCAAGCTTAGGTTCAACTTACCAAACTTGCCTAAGCAACAACCCGACTACGAGCACACGGTATCCTTACAACCTCAACTAAAGCCTTACAACATCCACCGAGTCAAACTTCTCCAAGAACCGAGCACGGTCCTCCAATGCAAACCCTACATGGTTACAAACTATCACCACCGTAACGAACCACACAAAACACACTTGTGTGAACAACTCTCAACCTTCCTTCAGAGATCCAAGACTAACAGTCTTTGCTCCAAAAGGCAACACTAACTTCCGGCGCAGAGATACAATCAACCCAAGGAACACCAAAAGTTCCATCTCCACACGATACTCGAAGCAAAGTGGCAACCTTGCTCGCTAAAACATAACGATGCCAAACCGAACTTACTTTATACCAAGACTCTACCAAGTGTGCTTTACACATAAGACAACCTGCTCATCTCATAAGGCATCCAACTCATCTCATAAGCACCAAACTCATCTCATAAGCATCCAACTCACGGTCCCTTTGCTGGACCAAACTCGCATCTACAATGCTCACTCAACTCAGGTTTAGGCACCCGAAGGTAGTGGACCGCACTACCAACCACAAAGATCTCTTGGCCTTAGCACTAGCGTGAGACTCACACGCACTAACACTTACCAGCCGCCAACCTGCTGACTTACTCAACCCCCAGTAACACTGGGAAGAGGCTCCAGCTCCTCTCGAACATCCTTTCACTTGTAGTCCTACGACTACCACTGAACTAGCCCTCTTGCACGACCTAAACAAGTGCATTTCCCATAAATGGAATCCAATGGCTAAAGAAGTGTGCTGAACTCCGGACGGTCATAGAACCATCTGCTATACCCATGCCAAACTCAAGCCTGAACCAGACTTAGTGCCAAGGCGGCACACCAACCAATGCACCTCAAGCGCCACTACTACTAAATCCACATCTTACTACAAATGAGGCCAGCAAGGTCACAACCTCAAGTGACAAAAACTATGGCTAGGCATACAAGGGCTCAAAACTGATACCAGATCGTGGCATTTCATCAAATCAAGGCTCACGGCCCACTCTTGCATCTCCACATGATGCTCAAAAAAACTCTAACCGACTCTCTCAACATGCAAAGAGCCTAGCCCTACTCTAGGCTCTCCAAAAGAAGAGTGCTCAACTCTACCAAACATCCGAGGAAAACACCAACGGATCCAATCTGGAAGGGAACATCGCCACTGCACCCTTAACCATTGTGGTTTCACTTATCGGCTGCAAACAACAACACTTTACAGGAGCACAAAGATGCCTCAACAATCTCCTCAAGGTCGCCAACTCAGTAGCTACTCACCGGGCAATCAAACAACTGCTAAGGCTCAAGATCAACACTTGAGCTACCCAAAGCTAGTCCACAAGGGGACCTGCTCCACAAGCATCCACATAAGCACAGCCATAGCTAACTCCTCTCTTGGAGTGACATGTAAAGACCCGACCCAAAAAGGGCTCTAAATAGGCCTTTACCCCAATGCATGCATTCAAAGTAAAGGACAATATGCAAATAATTTTTTGATTCCCAATTAAAACAAAACAATCAAGGTTCAATCGAGAAATAAAGATAGTTTGTTGAAACTCGTCCCTGTCTCCAAGCACTGTTTCAAGGCAAATACATTTCCAAAACGTACACTGATCGATCAGAGATTTCTTAAAACATTTGAAACATCCTCAAATTCAATAAAGCAGAATCCACGAAAACATTTAGAAAACATCCTAGGGCTCCGTGCCCGACTACATGCATCTGGGGAAAATAAAAGACAAGAGTCATAGAAATAAAAGTCGAGACGACAGCAGTCCCCATGATCACAGCTCCTCCTTCACCATCCTGTCTCGCACCTTGGTTACCCGTGGAAAACCACAAAATAAGGGTGAGTAACGAATTATTCAAGAAGAATCCCCAACCGGGGTACAATACGATGCACATGGTCATCTAGATGAGTGTATGCAAGCTATGAATATAAACACAGAAAGAGCACATAGCTTGAGTCCACACTTGGACCTCGGATGCCAACTCGTGGTCTTAGTCCAGGAGATAAATCCACCACACCATACGCCCTATACGAGAAACAAGTCTCGGCCTCTCACCTGCTCACATGCCGATACGAAAGGTACACTAGCTCAAGATCCCGAGGAGCTCTCCGGGCCGTCTTTGTCAGAATGAGCGTAAGCATGCACCGCGTGCTCTGCGCAGAACTATGGGGGGGTGCCGGGTCTAGTGGCAAGTCGCCCATGTCCACCACCACGCCTAACTAAATCTCCGGATCGGTGTCACCGACATAGGGGTGTGAGACCTAGACACGTGAACTATGTCACTGAACCACCGCACTGAGGCTAAGGAACCGGCCGTGGTAGGCTTACACCAGAAGCGGTCCTTGCCCTAACAGTGGCAATCAAGGGCTACGGCCGAACACGCCGAGGACGTGCCGATCGCCGGACGAGGCAATGCCAAGTCATCATCCCGACCGCTGGGGCATTTAACGACCGCCACCTCACCCAAGATTGCGGGGCCTACCGGTCGGGGTCGGCTAAACCTAACCGGGTCCAGGACGAGAATCGTCTCGACGCCCCCGCCATGGATGCAAGATACTTTATGCATCAAAGCCCGGATGATGCTACCTACCGAATTCTAACTCGCCTTAACAATCAAGCAACAATCCAATACGTGCTCAAAAGAATACAAAGCAGACCTAGCATGGTACTACGGAACAAGAATGAATATGAGCATGCGTAATCGGAACAACCTAGCATGGACTAACATGAAAGAACAACATACAAGTCATGCCATCCAGAAATCGTAACAGAGCACCTAAACTATACATGCCGATAGTCACAAACAAACATACAACATCAATCACATAGAACATCGCAGGTCCACACAACTCCGGTGAAGAAATCCTTACACCGCCGGGAGGCAACTACACACAAAAATCCTAAGTCGCGATCGATCCCGAGCTAGCTAACGAGAACCTAACAAACACAATAATAATCACAATCCATAGGCCTAAACATAATAAAATAAACAAGGCTTGGCTCGAGGAGCAACTCACGCGCGCGCTTGGACACGCTGACGGGCAGGCAGAAAGATGGCGAGGCCGCTGGCTGGCGCCGATGGCTAGGCAGTGGGTCGGGCGCTGGGCGCTGACAGGCGCAGATGGGCGGCAGAGCTGGGCGCACGTGTAAGGACCCGACCCAAGAAACGGTCTCTAACCTAAAGTCCATACTTAGCATGCATGATTAAGAAAATAAACATCATTCAGAGTTGGAAGTTTAAACCATTGCAGTAAACACTTTTAAAACAAAACCATGATTTCAATTAAATAAAACAGGTAAATGACTGATCAGTACTTTCTTAAAACAATTCAAAGGAAAACAGTACGAGAACATAAAATAGTTTGAGTGCTTTTCCCTAGGGACCCAAGTCCCACTACATGCTAAATCATTAAGGAAAACATTTAAAAAAACGTGCGACCCAGAGTCAGCTATCCATGATCATCGAGCCGCTTCCTCCTAGCCATCCAGCCTCTGTCCCAAGTTACCTGGTGGAAAGCCACAGAAAATAAGGGTGAGCAACAAGTTACTCAGTAAGAATCCCCAATCGGGGTACAATACGAAATCATCTCATTTAGCACACGGACAGGCAACCATAAAAAGACTTAGAGCACGAATGGTTGGCTTAGGCTATGAGCTACTTCTAGGGCGAGCCTATCCAAGGGCTTCCGTCTATAGCCTCTCCTAGGTCCTACATTTGGATGCCCTTCGGGCCTTACACAAACTAGGACACAGTGATGCCCAGTGGGGCCTTACACACTTAGGATGCCCATCGGGCCTTACACCTTCAGTATCAGTGATGCCCAGTGGGCCATACACACCTAGGATGCCCGTAGGGCCTTACACCTCCAAACTCAGTGATGCCCAGTGGGCCTTACACACCTAGGATGCCCGTAGGGCCTTACACCTCCAAACTCAGTGATGCCCAGTGGGCCTTACACACCTAGGATGCCCGTAGGGCCTTACACCTCCAGAATCAGTGATGCCCAGTGGGCCTTACACACCTAGGATGCCCGTAGGGCCTTACACCTCCAAAATCAGTGATGCCCAGTGGGCCTTACACACCTAGGATGCCCGTAGGGCCTTACACCTCCAGATGTCCATCGGGTCTTGCCCGAGCGGGACCCCAAACTAGTTACCTCTACGACCCTCTATACTATACATCACACATCTAACCAGTAACTTGGATCTAGCAAAGATACAATAGGCAAAAGATGGTTCTATCAAGATAGGAAAGCCTAACATGGAACTAACGGATGTAAACATGTCACTTAACATGAATCAAAAGAAAACATGAAAACTATCACTAGAAACTCATATAATTCTGAAAAGAATCATGTGCTATCAACTATTCGCAGGGTCCACACAACCCCGGGTAAGAATCCTTACCTGGAAATAAGTGGAGGTTGATTATCCCGAATCGAATAACGACCCTCGAGCTTTTAAGTGAACTCGAGCAACCTAATCAAGTAATAAAATATCCTAATTAATAAACAAAGATCTAAAAGTAGAAAGTCCAAAGGGTGGAGGCTCGGGAATTTACTAACCGAGAAGGCGCTGCTCTCGCAGTTAGCAGGCAGAAGGACAGGCGCGTTAGGCAGCAGGCGCCGGCGCCCAGACTGGGGCTATCGGGCGCTGCTGGGCGCGCTGGCGCGGCAGGGGACGAGCGCTGGCGCTGGGCTGCGCGCGGCAGGGGACGAGCGCTGGCGCGCTGGTGGGCGGACGCGGACGAGCGGCACGGGCACGCAGACGCGGCGGTCGCGGTCAGTGGCGTCGCGGGCGCGGCGGCGGCTGGGTGGTCGTCGGCGGCGCGAGGCGGCTACACGGCCGGTGCGCTGGGCGACCTGGTGCGGAGTGGAGGCTGGGCTGTTGCGGCGGTGGGGCGAGTAGGGCCGCCGACGCGACCTGGCTGGCGGTGGCTCTACGCGGCGCGCAGCGGGTCGGCAGGCGCGGCGTCGCGATGTCGGGCGGCAGCGAGGCGTTGGGCGGCGGCGTGGGCGAGGCACGGCGACGGTGTGGGGCGAAGCACGGCGACGGTGTGGGGCGAAGCACGGCGGCGGTGTGGGGCGGCTTGGGCGAGGGTGAAGGAGAAGTCTAGGGTTTTGGGTTCTTTCTTTTTTTCCTTATTTTTCTTTTCTTTCTCTTTAAATATAATTCCCTTCCTTAACTTAAATAGACTTGGGAATCTCATATGGTCTTCCCAAGACTCCCTTCGAGCCCTACTGATGCGTTTATTTTCCTTATTTAAACCCAAGCTTCCAAACCCCTTTTTAGGCCAAGGGTTCGAGTCCTTCCAACAGCTCCTCCCAAATCAAAATAATATAAAAGGAAACCTTATTTTACATTTAAATAAAACCGGGGCAGTTATAATACTCTCCCTCCTTAGAAGACTTCCGTCCCCTAAGTCGCGCTCCTAAAACAACTCTGGGTGACTCCTCCTCATCTCCCCTTCCAACTCCCAAGTAGCTTCCTCGACTCCCTGATTCCGCCACTACACTTTCACTAGGTCAATGGCCCGGTTCCTCAAAACCTTTTTCTCAAATGCCAGGATCCTTATGGGTTTCTCCTCAAAGCTCAGGTCATGGTTCAACTGTAAAGGCTCAAAATCTATGACGTGCGAAGGATCTCGCCACATATCAAGTGAGCATCGAAACGTGGAACACACTATGCATCGCAGCCAAGGACGGCGGCAATGCTAACCGATAGGCCACAACCCCAATCCTCTCAAGGATCTCGAAAGGTCCAACAAAACAGGGCTCGCTTTCCCTTTTACCGAACCTCGGGACCCCTCGTGACGGAGCTACCTTGAGGAAAACATGTGGCCAACCTCAAACTCCAGCTCCCTACGCCTAACATCGGGCGTAGCTCTTCCGCTCGCTGGGCGGTCAGCATACGAGCTCTGATTTTCTGGACAGCCTCATTGGTCAGTTGAAGCAACTCCGGGCCTAACACCTGTCGGTCACCAACCTCTTCCTAGAAGGCCGGGGATCTGCAGCGCTTACCATACAACGCCTCAAACGGTGCCATCTCGAATGGTCGATCAAAATCGTTGTTGTAGGCAAACTCCATCAAGTACAAGGCATCTTGGTCCCAAGCGCCAGGAAATCCAACACGCAGCTCGCAACATATCCTCTAAGATCCGATTTACCCGCCAGTCGCCATCGGTCCAGGGGTGGAAGGTCGTGTTGTAGCCGCACTCTGCGCCCAAACTCACTCAAGGGCCTTCCAAAACCGTGATGTAAAACGGGAATCCCGGCCGGAGATAATTTTAACGGCACTCCGTGGTACCTCACTATTCGCTCAAGGAACAGCTTGTGCCCATCGCTCCACGGTGTAGTTTATCCCGCCCCAATGAAATGGGCACTCTTAGTCAACCTATCAACGACCACCCAAACTGCGTGCATATCCTCTAGGAGTCCGGGCAAACCCGAGATAAAATCCATGGTGATCTCCTCCCACTTCCACTGTGGCACCCGAGCGGTTGCAACAAACTCGGCAAAAGCTCTGGGCGCTTCACTGCTGTGTGTGAGACACCGACTAACGAATCGGGCGATCTCCTCTTCATCCCCATCCACCAAAAAGTCTCTGTTTAAGATCTTGGTACATCTTGTTACCCCCGGGTGCCAAGAAAAAGGCGAGGTATGAGCCTCGGCCAATAACTCTGTGCAAACACCAGCATCTACTGAACACACACAGTGACCTTTATATCTCGGACCCCATCCGCAAGTATCACAAAGTCGAAGTCACCATCACTGAACCTCTCATACAAACTTTTTAACTTAGGATCTTTCAGCTGGCTGTCGATAATCCTTTGCCTTATCGAAGGCTGGATGGTCAACTGAGCTACCTTGGCGGTAACATCCCCTAACAACACTGCTATTTCTGCCCTCTCGAGATCCTTCCTGATGATACTCTTGGGGTTTGCCAATGTTGCCAGATGCGAGGCCTTTCTACTTAGTGCATCAGCCACAACATTTGCTTTTCCGGGGTGATACAAGATCTCACAGTCGTAATCCTTCACGAGCTCCAACCACCTCCTCTCGCCTCATGTTCAGTCCTTCGAGTGAAGAAATACTTGAGGCTTTGGTGATCCGAGAAAATCAATCTTCTCCCCATACAAGTAGTGCCTCCAAATCTTAAGTGCAAAGACGATCACGCCAACTCCATATCATGAGTCGGGTAATTTCGCCAGGCGGTTTCAATCGCTCGAAGCGACGCTATCACCTTACCGTGTTGCATCAAAACGCATCCCAAACCAAACTTGCTGGCATCACTGTACACCACGAAACCCCCAGTTCCCTCCGGTACCGCCAACACCGGGGCAGACGCCAAACTGCTCTTTAGCTTAGCAAAACTCTAATCGCACTTCCTATCCCAAACGAAATCAACACCCTTCCTCGTCAATCGAGTAAGCGGGGCGGCTATGGCAGAGAAGTTTTGAACAAAGCGGCGGTAATATCCGCCGCACTCCGTGAAGCTACGAATCTCCACACGATCGTCGGTCCGCCCACGAACTAACGGCCTCTATCTTCGAAGGGTCCACAGCCACTCCCTCCTTAGACACAACGTGTCCCAGAAATGCTACCTTCTCGAGCCAAAAGTCACACTTTGAGAACTTCGCATAGAGCTTGTTCTCGCGCAAGGCTGCCAAAATCTGCCTTAGGTGCGAGGCATGGTCCTCCTTAGACTTAGAGTACACAAGAATGTCATCTATGAACACGATGACAAAGCGGTCCAAGAATGCCTTGAACACTCTGTCCATCATGTCCATGAATGCGGTGGGGGTTCGTTCAACCGAAAGACATGACTACGAACTCATAATGCCCATACCTCGACCTGAACGTTGTCTTGGGAATATCTGCATCCCGAATCCTCAACTGGTGTGTAAAGACCCGACCCAAAAGGGGCTCTAAATGGGCCTTTACCCCAATGCATGTAGTGAAAATAAAAGACATTATGAAAAATACATTTCGGATCCCAAGTAAAAACAGAAACATTCAACAACCAAAACATACATTTCTAAAAGCATACTCTGATCAGAGATTTATTTAAACCATTAAAACAATCCACAAGTACAAATATGCTGGAATCCATAAAACGTAAGAAAACATCCTGGGGCTCTGTGCCCGTCTACATGCATTCAGGGGAAATAACAAAAAGTGAAGAGTCATGATAAAATAAAATAGTCGAGATGACAAAGCAGATTCCATGATCACGCCTCCTCCTTCACCATCCTGTCTCCCGCTTGATTACCCGTGGAAAGCCACGTATAAGGGTGAGTAACGAATTACCCAAAGAAGAATCCCCAACCAGGGGTACAATACGATATACATGATCATCTAGAAGAATGTATGCAAGCTATGAGTACAAACACAGAGCGGAGCACATAGCTAAGTCCACACTTGGACCTCGGATGCCAAGTCGTGGTCTTAGTCCGGAAATACCACAACACACTAAACGCGCTATACGGAACAAGTCCCGGCCACCGACTATCGCCGATACGTAAAGGTGCATCGCTCAAGATCCCGAGGAGCTCTCGGTCGTGGGCGCCAGAATGAGCGTAGCGCGCACCGCATGCTACCGCAAACTCGGGGTGCCGGTCTAGTGGCAAGCCGCCGTGTTCGACCACCATGCCTAACTAAATCTCGGATCGGTGTCACCGACATAGGGGTGTGAGACTCGACACGTGAACTATGTCACTGTACCACCGCACTGAGGCTAAGAACCGGCCGTGGTAGGCTTACACCAGAAGCGGTCCTTGCCCTAACAGTGGCAATCAAGGGCTACTACGAACACGCCGAGGACGTGCCGATCGTATCGAGGACGAGGCAATGCCAAGTCATCATCCCGACCGCTGGGGCAAGTAACATTTGCCACCTCACCCAAGATTGCGCAGGCCACCGTTAGGGTTAGCTAAACCCTAACGGATCAGGACGGAGTACCATCTCGCACGTCCCTCGCCGGGGATGCAAGTTACGTTATGCATCCGGCCCGGATGATGCTACCTACCTGAACTCTAAACCATAGCAATAATAATAAATCAATCAATGCAGTCCAATACGTGCTCAACAGATACGAGGAACCTAACATGATACTACGAAGCAAGAACAGATATCGAACATGCCAGAATGGAACAACCTAGCATGGGCTAACATGAGAAACAATACAAGAGTTCATGCGATCAGAATTGCAAACAGAGCACCTAGGGCTAAACATGCTAATAATCATACACGTGCATACAAAACAACAATCACAAATATACCGCAGGCCCACACAACTCCCAGAAGAAATCCTTACCTTGGTCTCCGGGAGGCTTCTACACACCAATCCTAAGTCGCGGAACAATCCCGAGCTAGCGGCGGGAACCTAGCAAACCAATAATAATCAGCATCTAAAACGTCTAAACAACAAAAGAAAAGCAAGCTCGACTGGGAACTCACGCGCACGGCGACACGAGCTTGGAGTCGCCGGGCGAAGCCGGCACGCAGCAGGTCGGGCGCAGCGCGCGCTACCGCACGGCAGGTCGGGCGCTGGCCGCACGCACGGCACGGCGACGGCACGGATGCACGGCAGTGGACGCGCGCGCGCGGTGAGCGTCGGCGGCGCGCGAGCAGCCGGCGGCTTGATGGCGCGCGGCGCTGGCGTGGCGGCAAAGCGCGCGCGGACGCGCTGGCGGGCGGCGGCGAGCAGATCGGGCGGCGCGCGGCGCTGGCGCGGCGATGCAGCGATGCGGACGCGGCCGGGCGCGGGCGAGCGGCTGGCGGCGGCGCGCGGGCGCCTGGCGTCGCGGCGCTCGCGCTGCTGCGCGACCGCACGACCGCGAAGCGATGGCGCGGGAGGTCTCGCTTGGGCCAGAGACCGGGCGACTCGTGCGACGGCAGAGGCCGCCAACGGATCTGGGCGATCCGATGCGCGATGGCGTGGCGACGGTCTCGCGCGGCCGCTTTGCCCGCCGCGAATCGGTGCGACGGCAGGGCGATCTATGCCGCCGCTTCTCTTGGCCGGGCCGCAATCAACACAACACACACAACTCTCTACTTTACCTTCGGCCAAAGATCAAAACCAAATGAGGAGATGAAGAGGATGAAGACTTACCCTAAGGAGCAACAAGAGCTCTCCATAGCTCAATGGCCACACCACCCACTGACTTTCTCGCATCGCCTTGGTTCGAAACCCACCAAACACACTTTTAACACACAATTTTCCTTTGCATCTCCCCATGCCCAAACACATCCACAAAGCCTCAAAAACTCACATAAATCCATCCAATAATTTTAGCAACTAGAAAAAGATATAAACGGCCCCGACGGCCCACCAAATTACTAAAATACCCTAGGCATACCGAAGACCGGATGAAAACCTGGTCGTTACAATATTCCTCCTTTTATGACTTTCGTCCTCGAAAGTCCTTAAGACTGAAACAACACAGATATCTGCATTCTCATCCCGCCCTTCCCGCCACGAGCCTCCTCCGAACTCATACTCCTTCACTAAACTTTTACCAACGGATCTCACTTCTACGCAACGCCTTCGACTCAAGACCAGAATACTCATAGGCTTCTCCTCAAGCCCAAACCTCAATCACCGCAAGGGCTCAAAGTCCACAATGAACAATGGGTCCGGCACATGCCGCCCCAACATCGATACATATAAAAAAACATCAGGCACACTGCCAACAAACAAACTCAACCCTACAACAAATCAAGCAAACAATCGAACCTTCCAGATTCCAAAACTAAACGGCCTACTCTTACTTCACAAAAGACCAACAAACCTCAAACCTTGACTACACTTTAACGAGATACAAACGAACCACCAATCGGCGATCGATCCAAAAAGACAAACTTCTCCAACTAGAACACGACCACAACACTTAAGCAACCATCTTAAGGAGAAAATCGCTGTGCAAGGAACATCCAACATTCCTCTCAAGGAAAACTCGGGAAGCAAGGACTAAACCATCACGCAGCTATCTCGCGACACAACACCTTGAGGAAAACAGCTCAACAAACTTACTACAACCAATGCCACGGCACCTCTGCGTACAACTCACTCAAACGCGCTCTACTAACGCCAACTGGGAACTCACAACAACTAGGAACAAAGCCCGAGAAGGGCTTGCTCTCAGGAGAACTCAACCCAAACTTATAACGAGCAACGCCGCTCCAAGCTACTACTCAACTCTTAAAATTCAACTGGCTACTCAAAAGACTTCCCTTTAAGCCTAAGCCTAACTCATCTTCCAACTAAGCTCCACTCCCAAAACCTCACAAGGAAAACGGATAACGACAACCTCAAAGCTTACGGATCCCGGGCCACACGAATCCGCAAGACTACCTCGCAAGCTATCACTCGAGGTTGGCATCCAAGGAGCAACTCAACCACCACAGAGGCTAGAGGGAAAGGAAATCTTCAATCCCCAAAGAACCAACAACTTGCCGTAACAACTCAACTCTTCATCTGGGTGGCCTCCGCTCTTGTGGGAACAAACAACTCTTGCTTGCTAACAACACAAAGCGAGGACCCTCTCGCTGGGCTGATCGCGCGCTACTCGATCGACTACACAACTCAGGAGCTAAGTCGACTCGCCAAACGGGAAACGACTTCCCGCAAGCAAGCAACTCCAGAAGGGTGAACTCCACACACGCCGCCGACTTGCTCAAACCCAAGGCAACAAAGAACCAACTCTCTTGGAAGCAACACCCAAGAGAAAACTCAACCAATCGGACCACCAAACCGAAACAAACAAAGACTTGCTCAATCACTGAGGGAGGGGTCAACTCCCAAAACTTATCGACTAGGAACAAGGCCTCGTGGCAACGCCTCCAGCCTAGAACCGAACTAGCTCTCAAACAACAAACGAACCAAATCTTGGCCAAACACTCACAAGAGGCAGAACAACCTTTTTATCGCAGCCTCTAGAACACCATCCAAGAATCCGCTTAATCGACAAACGACTACTTCCAAGCAGCCAACAAAATTTTCCTTCAAGCTAGCGCCCACCATTAACTCCAAGACCAAGGAGTAACCTCGACAACTCCTCGAAGGAAACGGCTCTTACAAGGCACAACCAACGGACAGAGAACTCCACATACGCCACTGCCTTGCTCCACCGAGCAACAACATCTAATCTCACGGGCGTAACAAGGGTCCATCTCGGATCGAACCTCCAAATGCCAAACGGGGCAACTCAACATCCTCGGAAACATGAAAAACAACCAACATGGTACAAACCACTCGCCTCACGAGCAAAACTAAACTCTAACAACTCCATTCCACACCTTGGTCAACACCAAGCATCAACTTGCCACCACACCGAAACCACTCCTGACTTTACTCCAAACAAACACTAGCTTGCTAGTGTAACGCCCGCTTTTCTATTTCGGGTACCTGTGTGATTTCGGTCATTATTCGGATGTTCGGATGGGCCGTTAGAGCTGCTTTTTTAACCTTTAAGGGTATTTTGGTATTTTGCTCCCTGCTAGAGGTTGAGGATTTTCGTGGCTTCGTGGTCATTTCGCCTTCGTTGAGACTTGATTAACGTTATTGCAAGACCCAAGTAGTTTGGGTTAGTTGATTAGAAGTTCTGAGTCATTCCGGCTGATAGCAAAATTAATTGGAATTTAATTGGTCCTTTGAGATTTGAACCCTTGCCCTAATGGTGAAATTGGAGTTTTTAGAAAAAGATGATTTAGTTAAAAAGAAAAGAATTTCTTTAGCCTGACCCGCAAGAGAAAGCCTTGGGAAGGGATTTTAGACCCATTTAAATTAGGAAAAGGAAAGAAAATCCTATTCCCTTGTTTTGAAAAATCTCTCTCTCTCTCTCTCTCTCACTCTCTCCTAGCCGACTCACCAAGAAACCCTAGCCGCCTCTAGCCAAGACTCCCTCGCACACTGGCCACCAAAGCACCAGCAAATTTTCACCAGATACCCCAGCGCACCAGCAGCCTGCATCAGATCGCTGAAGATGCCCCATGCCCAGCGTGCTCAGACGCCTCGCTTCGCCCACCAGCGCGCCTGGGTCATACGGCTCGCCGCCAAATTTCAGACGCTGCCGCGCTGCTGCCAAGACTAAAGTCGCTTCAGACGCTGGCACGCGCTGGCCCCGACACCAGTGCCGCCAGATCACACAAGACGCGCTGCGCGCTTTGCCGCTACGGCCGCCGCGCAAGACTGGCACTCGCGTCAAGGTGCCTGCGTGCTGCCGTCGTCGCTCGCCCGCTCGCCAACAAGGCCAAGGCTGTCGCGTAGTCATACAGCTCAGCCTCGCCAGGGCCGCCGCTCGTCTCGCTGCTACACACAACAGCAAAGCGCCAAAAATTGCCTCCTTGCCGCCGAGACCTCGCGGTTTCTCGGCTGGTAATTCCCTAACCTATCCTTTAGATTTTTAAGTCACTGGGTCGCTATATATTTATTTAGGATGCTTTAAAATGCTTAGGTTGTTTTGTTTCGCTTTAAAGCGCGAGGGTCATTATTTGATTGTGAAGGTTATTGTCGCCGCTTCGTGTAAGGATTCCTTACCGTGGTTGTGTGGACCTCGCGATGCTTTCTTGAATGTGCCTTATATGCATGTTTACTTTTATGGACATGATTAGTGGATAGGATGCCTTGTGATTGCATTCCTCGCTAGCATGTTTGCTTGTTTGTACATGTTAGTGCCATGCTAGGATTGTTCTTCCAAAGATGCTTGAGATTCCCGCTTAAGTTCGTAGTATCATGCTAGGTTATGTATGATTGATGATGATTATGTATGTTTAGCCAGAATCGCTTACTCTATACTCTAGCTAGTGTGTTAGGGTCATCATCATCTAGAGGCCGAGAGCGACATAACGCACCTTGTCCCCACTTGGCTGGGAGTAGAGCGAAGCATAATGTACATTGCTTCCCCTGCAAATGATGTGGATTTAGCTACCACATCGGCATAAGCCTAGTTTGTAGCTCGCTAGAGCGAACCCCGCCAACTGCAAGCAAGCTCGCTTTGGCCTGCTTCTAGCTTCGTGTCTGGTGGTACAGCCGCACAGATGAGTGCCGAGGGCCTCGTGACCATCGTGTTCAAGTGACACCGCTTCCGAAGTCTTAGGCATGCACCGCCCGCGCGAGAGTTTGTACTTAGGCCCCACATTTACGCCTGATTGCAGTAAAGAAGATGCGGTGTGCAGCGCGACACGCGTTAGTCGCCGGCTCGAGAGCTCCCTGCCAATGTTCGTGAGTACACCAGCCTTCCTCGCTTAGAGCCGCATTTCGGTACTCTCCCGATAGTCCAGATTTGAGAAGCGGGGTAAGAGGCCCTTGAGGACACCCATTGGGATTGGCTTTTGAGTCGATCATATGGTCGAGGAGAAAGACCTCGAGGGTGCTCTGACATCTTTGGGATCGGTTTTTGAGTCGATCAATTGGCCGAGGGAGAGAGACCCTGAGATGTCCCCGGGATTGGTTATGAGAGCCAATCATTAGGGCCTAAGTAGGAGACTTCCGAGGATTCCAGATTTCGCTTTGTAAGCTCGCTGAGCTATGATCCGTGTTGGTAATCGCTTGCATGTATACTAGGGTGCTAGATGATTGAAGTATCAGATTGTACCCCTGGCTGGGGATTCTTACCGAGTATGTTTATACTCACCCTTATTTCTCGTGGTTTTCCACCGTGTAACTTGGGACAAAGACCGGACGGGCGAGCTGAGGAGTCGAATGATCATGGGGAGCCGCCAGACTCTGCCTTTATTGTTTGCATATTTGTTCAAGATGTAGATGGACAGAGTCCTAGGGAAACATTATTAAAAGTTGTTTGAACTGCTTTTGAATGTTTTATATATATACTGCGCAGCTTGTTTTACTTTCGTTGGTTTTCTTAAACAAAATCGTTGATTATGTTTTAAGCATCCCCGCTCTAAAAGTTTTTAAAGGTTTTAAATATGAGCACTAAACCGCTTGATGAAATATTTAACTTGCATGCCGAGTGAGAACCTAGGTTTAGGACCGTATTTAGGTTGGGTTCTTACAGCTTGGTATCGTGAGCACAAAGTCATAGATTCTCAGAGACTAACTCGCTTTTTTGTGTTGTTGCCCCCATGATCATCGTGATCTCGCACCGCCAGTTTGTCCGAGTTCATTAAGCTAAGGGTTTTATTTTACAACATCGCATCTAGTATACATGTGTTACCCTTTGTTTGGCAAAGTGAGAGCCCAGCGTGGGCTAGGTTTTATGCTTTGTGCAGATCGCTAGTGTGTCGATCGCACCAGAGGGAGGTAGAGCTTAGACTCTCGTGAGGCCATTTGTGGCCCGCTTGTGGTTCTCCTCAGTGAGAGGGTGGAGGTGCTCGCAGCAGCATCGCTAGTGCGTGGATCGCACTCGAGGAGCAGACGCTGGCATGTCCGACCGAGGAGTTGGACCGCTTGTATGGATGTTGAGGCCGCGCCCGTGGTTGTTTAGCCTGCTGGCCGAGTTGGCCCCGGCGCTTGAGTTGCCTAGAGGAAGGGGTAGAGGATAGCACGCTCGCAGTGAGACTCCTTGAGCGGAGTGTGCTCCAAACCATGAGGGAGTTGATGGCGTGTCTTTAGCTAACAGAGAGCGAGACCCAGCGCAGCTTGTAGCGCCAGAGTGAGGAGTCTTGGGCATAGATAGCTCACCGGTAGAGTTTATTTAGAGACACCCCTCCTTGTAGTTCCAAAGAGCCCTGAGGTTCCCTGGAGGGCTTGATCGCAGGTTTATGCCGATAAGGTAGTTGGCGTTGATCGAGCCGCCGAGTTTGGCAAGTGGAAGCCTCAGAGAGCCGATGTTTTGAGACCCATCGCTAGCAAAGAAGGTGGTTGGCCAGATCGAGTGTATCATCCAAGTGTTGGGATGACTCGTTGTTCAGAGGCCGATGACCGATGTTTCGAGGTTGTGGCATGCCGCTCTCGTGTTGCTTGATGCAAGAGTGTGGTGGTGGAAGTCCCCATGAGAGGCGGACAAACAGAGTCTCCACCACCACCCTGGCCGATTGGCAAGTCGCCAAGTTAGTAGCTTTTGAGGAAGATGTAGAGACATCTTGTCCTCCCGCAAGCCCGTAGTCGCTTTTGGCCCGCCTTTAGTACCTCGTGAGCTGTGGGGTAGTGTGGAGGTTGCTTGTCACGACTTAATCTGGTCCGTGGTTTTCAATGGCTATTAGAGAGAAGCACCTTCTGTTAGCATGTTCCGTGTGGAGTTAGGTGCCGCCACCCGAGGGTTGGCTCGAGTATTCGCTGAGCATCGAGTGGGATGCGGGAGTGGGCCTTGGCTTGTCTCGTTGGACGTGATGTCGAGAGTAGTCTACCGATTGTTGAGACTCTTGTGTTGAGTGCCATTGCCCTCACACCGGAGTGTGACCTTCCCTACCCTCAGAGTGGCTTAAAGCCCGTAAAGGGATGTTTGTGTTGTAAAGGAAGTAGTGCCCGCTGGCACCAAGCTTTGAGAGGAGGCCTAGGTTCAGCCGGCTTGGCACTTTTGTGCAGTGTGGTTCCAGACCCGCCAGAGTTTAGCATCCCCACTAGCCTTGTACCCATTCTTCCTCAAGTTGCATCCTGCTTGGATTGCTTAAGAGATCTAGCTCGGTGGTAGTTAGAGAACTACAAGTGTGAGGTCGTTTGAGGGAAAAGTAGGAGCTTTTCACTGGCCACCGAGAGTTGGGTACAAAGGATGCCGTTGGTTGTTAAGGGCTAGCGCGTCCGAGATCTCGCGCCGTGTTGTGGGCTTGTGAGCCGCTTGGATGGTAGTGTGATTCGACTACCCTTGGAGTTACCCTAATATGAGTAGGGTTGGCATCGATGATGCGTGGTTGATCCAAAGTTGTTAGAACCATGAGTTGGATGGTTGAGTGGAGCATTTAGTGGGCACATTGGTATGAGGTATGTCGATTGGTGTAGTTAAGCTCTAGTAAGAGTGAGTCACCAATGTGGCATTCCGTGGTGAGTTGACCCCGAGTGGATTGAACTCTTGTTGCTCCTTTGCTAGAAGTGGTTTCATTGGGAGGCAAATGTTGCCTTGTGTGAGAATTCTTATTGGTTTGGATCTTAAGGAACCAAGTTGGAGCCGCACACGCCAATGTACTTTTGTGTAGCTCGTCTGCGTGGTGTATTTTTCAAGAACCACGAGGGGTTTCTGTTGTGAAACCAAAGGCTCGGGCCTCCGAGGAGTTAGGACTTTAGTTCTGGCAAGTGCCCTAACTTGTTGAGAGGCTACCGCGCTTGTGAGTCGGGTTGTTGCGTGAGGAAAGTTATGCTAGTTGGCCCTTGGCCCGGTAGAGGCATTTCTTGTTGGTCGACGGCTGGTGTTCGGGCTGAACCGAACAAGGGCGATGGTAGCATAATCGCAGAGTTTTCGCCGCCATGGCTAAGAGAGTTGTCTCGATCCTTACCATGGATAGAAGCTACATTGTGGTCGATGCTTTGAGCAAGAGGAAGTTTGGGTCTTCCAGCTTGTTCCCGCCAGTGGATAGCAGATTTGCCGGTTGTGGCCGCCTAGGGGTCGGGATCACGATCGCAGTTAGAGCTCGTGATCGCCGCCAGGTGGGGCCAGCAATGGCTCATTGCATCAAGTGTGGTAAGGCGCTCGATTGTGTGGAGCACGCCTGCGCTTTGCTGCAGATGTGGCAAGGAAGAGCTTTTGGCCAAAGACAGCTTGAGATGTCAGAGGGAGATGTGCTCGTGTAGCCGCTGTCGGGCTAGACCGCTTGACGACACAGCAGTGTCTGAGGGAGATCTGAGGAACCCTAATTTGTGGAGAGCCTCACCAGAGCTCACTGCACTCAAGGCAAAGGTTCCCGCTGAGTTGTCGGATGCTTGTTGCCTGCTAACAAGCCAGAGTCGCCCTGGTAACCTCCACGCTGAATTTCGTAATTTTAGCGAGGTGGTGCTTGGTGTTGACCAAGGTTTGGTTCCCGTGTTGTTTTGTGAGCTAGCCTGGTTCGAGCAAGCGAGCGCTGCCCCGAGGACTTGTTCCTAGTCGTTGTTTTGGGAGTTGGCCTCCCCTCGCGGCTGAGTAGTACCGCCGCTGCTTGGTTGGTGGTTCAAACGATTGAGGAATCCTTGGATGTTTCTTCCGAGAGAGTTGGTGGTTGCTACAGCTTGAGTTTGAGCAAGACAATGAGCGCAGTGTGAAATTACTGCCCTTCTAAGTCCGCTTGCTAGGAAATCGCTCTCAGAGAGGAGGAGTCGCCTTAGCTCCCGAGTTGTGTAGTTGATCGAGTAGCGAGCGGCCACCTAGCGAGAGTGTCCTCGCTGGCCCGCTTGATAGCAAGCTAAAAGTTGTTTGTTCCTCGCGAGGGCGAAGGCCACCACCCAAAGGCTTTTAGTTGTTGTGCATTCGCAGCTGGCATTTTAGCCGAGCCACGCTTGAGTAAGTTGGCACAGAGGTGCCGTGGCTTTGGGTGGTAAAGCCTTGGGTTGCGATCCTCCACCTATCGTGTTGCTAGTAGCCACGATGTTTTATTCTTGTCGCCCGAGGTTTCCGTGAGAGGAATGTTGTTTGTTTTCCGTCCGCGATGTTCACCCAGGCCCTGGCTGATCGGATTGCATTGGAAAGTTTGTTGTCGGCCGCTGAGGGGCTCCGCTTATTAGTTTGGCCGAGTGAAGCTCGCTTGACCCCGCTGCTCGTGGTGGCCGGTCAAGCATCGCCCAGTGTGTGGTGGTAGCCGCTTGGTGAACTAGAAAAGTGCCCTTGGCTATGGTGCTTCGATTTCTCGTAAGATGGTTGCTTTAGTGTTGTGGACGCATGCTAGTTGGAGAAGGTTGCCTAGGATCACCACCACTGGTGGTTCGAATTGGATTTCGTTAAGGATTGTAGGCAACAGCTGGGGTTCGCAGGTCTCTGCGTAAGTATGAGTAGGCCGCTTAGTTTCTTAAACCCGGGAGGTTCAATTGTTTGGTCAAGATGGTGAAGGGTCGAGGTCGTTTGATAACAAAACCATGAGCATTCAGTGGAAGTTACGCCGAGCGTGGCGCTGAGTTTTAGAGCTTGTGACCCGCTCACGAGTTTGCCGAGAGTAGCACCGAGAGAGGCGCTCCGAGTTGGGTTAGCATGGATAAGTGAGCCCTAGAGTCGTAAGACCGCTTGAGAGTTGGTGCGAGTCGAGGATGTGGCTCACCGATTAGTTATCGATGTTTTCTTCAAGCTCGTTGTTAGTTCGGGCTTTTGTTGAGATAGTTCGTGGCGCACTCTGTCTCCATGGGCTTGAGCCTTTGGGAACCCAAGAGGGTCTGGTTTCAAAGAAGGATTTGTGTTGTCTTTTTCAGAGCTTGGCTGGTTAAGAACCAAAGGAGTTTTTCTAGAGTTGTTTTCGTTTTAGACTTTCGAGGACGAAAGTCTTAAAAGGAGGGAGTATTGTAACGCCCGCTTTTCTATTTCTGTACCTGTGTGATTTCGGTCATTATTCTGATGTTCTGATGGGCCGTTAGAGTCGCTTTTAACCTTTAAGGGTATTTTGGTATTTTGCTCCCTGCTAGAGGTTGAGGATTTTCGTGGCTTCGTGGTCATTTTTCGCCTTCGCTGAGACTTGATTAACGTTATTGCAAGACCCAAGTAGTTTGGGTTAGTTGATTAGAAGTTCTGAGTCATTCCGCTGATAGCAAAATTAATTGGAATTTAATTGGTCCTTTGAGATTTGAACCCTTGCCCTAATGGTGAAATTGGAGTTTTTAGAAAAAGATGATTTAGTTAAAAAGAAAAGAATTTCTTTAGCCGACCCGCAAGAGAAAGCCTTGGGAAGGGATTTTAGACCCATTTAAATTAGGAAAAGGAAAGAAAATCCTATTCCCTTGTTTTGGAAAAAATCTCTCTCTCTCTCTCTCTCTCTCTCTCTCTCTCCTAGCCGACTCACCAAGAAACCCTAGCCGCTCTAGCCGCACTCCCGCTCACCACTGCCACCAGCGCACCAGCAAATTCTCACCAGACAAACCCAGCGCACCAGCAAATTTCTAGATCGCAAAGATGCCCCATGCCCAGCGTGCTCAGACGCTCGCTCGCTTCTACCAGCGCGCGCCTGGGCCACATGGCCGCTTAAATTTCAGACGCTGTTGCGCGCTGCTCCAAGACCAAAGCCGCTTCAGACGCGGGCTATCATCCCGCACTAAAGCCGCCAGACAGACGCACACAGACGCTGCCGCTTTGCCGCGCGCGCGCGCGCAAAGACTGGTCCGTCCTGTCAAGGCAGGCCTGCGTGCCGCCGCCCGTTCGCTCGCCCTGGCCACGCCACAAGCTGTCGCCATTGTCAGTCAGCACACAGCAGCGCTGGGCTGGCCCTCGCCAAGGCAACAAACAAAGCCAAAGAAGCCGCCAAAAATTGCCCTTGTCGCCGAGACCCCGTGCCTTTCGGCTGGTAATTCCCTAACCTATCCCTTTAGATTTTTAAGTCACGGGTCGCTATATATTTATTTAGGATGCTTTAAAATGCTTAGGTTGCTCGGTTTCGCTTTTTAAAGCGAGGGTCATTATTTGATTGTGAAGGTTATTGTCGCCGCTTCGTGTAAGGATTCCTTACCGTGGTTGTGTGGACCTCGCGATGCTTTCTTGAATGTGCCTTATATGCATGTTTACTTTTATGGACATGATTAGTGGATAGGATAATTTTGTGATTGCATTCCCGCTAGCATGTTTGCTTGTTTGTACATGTTAGTGCCATGCTAGGATTGTTCTTCCAAAGATGCTTGAGATTCCCGCTTAAGTTCGTAGTATCATGCTAGGTTATGTATGATTGATGATGATTATGTATGTTTAGCCAGAATCGCTTACTCTATACTCTAGCTAGTGTGTTAGGGCCGCCATCATCTAGAGGCCGAGAGCGACATAACGCATCTTGTCCCCACCTGGCCGGGAGTAGAGCGAAGCATAACGCACATTGCTTCCCCTGCAAATGATGTGGATTTAGCTACCACATCGGCATAAGCCTAGTTTGTAGCCCGCTAGAGCGAACCCCGCTAACTGCAAGCCTCGCTTGGCCTGGCTTCTTAGCTTCGTGTCGGTGGTACAGCCGCACAGATGAGTGCCGAGGGCCTCGTGACCATCGTGTTCAAGCTGACACCGCTTTCCGAAGTCTTAGGCATGCGCACCGCCCGCGAGTTTGTACTTAGGCCCCACATTTACGCCGGTTGCAAGCAAAGAAGATGGTGTGCGCGCGACACGCGCAAGTAGTAGTCGCGGCTCGAGAGCTCCCTGCCAATGTTCGTGAGTACACCGCCTTCCTCGCTTAGAGCCGCATTTCGGTACTCCCGATAGTCCAGATTTATAGCGGGGTAAGAGGCCCTTGAGGACACCCATTGGGATTGGCTTTGAGTCGATCATATGGTCGAGGAGAAAGACCTCGAGGGTGCCTGACATCTTTGGGATCGGTTTTTGAGTCGATCAATTGGCCGAGGGAGAGAGACTCTGAGATGTCCCGGGATTGGTTATGAGAGCTAATCATTAGGCCGAAGTAGGAGACTTCCGAGGATTCCAGATTCTCGCTTTGTAAGCTCGCTGAGCTATGATCCGTGTTGGTAAATCGCTTGCATGTATACTAGGTGCTAGATGATTGAAGTATCGAGACAACCCCCTGCTAGATTCTTACCGAGTATGTTTATACTCACCCTTATTTCTCGTGGTTTTCCACTGTGTAACTTGGGACAAAGACCGGACGGCGAGCGGAGGGAGCCGAATGATCATGGGAGCCGCCAAGACTGCCTTTATTGTTTGCATATTTGTTCAAGATGTAGATGGACAGAGTCCTAGGGGAAACATTATTAAAAGTTGTTTGAACTGCTTTTGAATGTTTTATATATATATGCAAAGCTTGTTTTATTTCGCTGGTTTTCTTAAACAAAATCGTTGATTATGTTTTTAAGCATTCCCGCTCTAAAAGTTTTTAAAGGTTTTAAATATGAGCACTAAACCGCTTGATGAAATATTTAACTTGCATGCCGAGTGAGAACCTAGGTTTAGGACCGTATTTAGGGTTGGGTTCTTACAGCTTGGTATCGAGCACGAGTCATAGATTCTCAGAGACTAACCCGCTTTGGTGTTGTTGCCCCATGATCATCAAGATTCGCGCCGCCAGTTTGTCCGAGTTCATTAAGCTAAGGGTTTTATTTTACAATACCGCATCTAGTATACATGTGTTACCCTTTGTTTGGCAAAGCTGAGAGCCCAAAGGTGGGCTAGGTTTTATGCTTTGTGCAGATCGCTAGTGTGTCGATCGCACCCAGAGGGAGGTAGAGCTTAGACTCGTGAGGCCATTTGTGGCCCGGGGCTTGTGGTTCTCCCCAGTGAGAGGGTGGAGGTGCTCGTGGCAGATCGCTAGTGCGTGGATCGCACTCGAGGAGCAGACGCTTGGCATGTCCGACCGAGGAGTTGGACCGCTTTGTATGGATGTTGAGGCCGCTGGCCTGTGGTGTTTAGCCCGCTGGCCGAGTTGGCCCCGGCGCTGAGTTGCCTAGAGGAAGGGGTAGAGGATAGCACGCTCGAGTGAGACTCCTTGAGCGGAGTGTGCTCCACCATGAGGGAGTTGATGGCGTGTCTTTTAGCTAACAGAGAGCTGAGACCCAGCGCAGCTTTGTAGCGCCAGAGTGAGGAGTCTTGGGCATAGATAGCTCACCGGTAGAGTTTATTTAGGAGACACCCTCCTTGTAGTTCCAAAGAGCTCCTGAGGTTCCCCGGAGGGCTTGATCTGCAGGTTTATGCCGATAAGGTAGTTGGCGTTGATCGAGCCGCCGAGTTTGGCAAGTGGAAGCCTCAGAGCCGATGTTTTGAGACCCATCGCTAGCAAAGAAGGTGGTTGGCCAGATCGAGTGTATCATCCAAGTGTTGGGATGACTCGTTGTTCGCAGGCCGATGACCGATGTTCTCGAGGTTGTGGCATGCCGCTCGTGTTGCTTGATGCAAAGAGTGTGGTGGTGGAAGTCCCCTATGAGAGGCGGACCAACAGAGTCTCCACCACCACCCTGGCCGATTGGCAAGTCGCCAAGTTAGTAGCTTTTGAGGAAGATGTAGAGACATCTTGTCCTCCCGCAAGCCTCGTAGTCGCTTTGGCACCCGCCTTTAGTACCCTCGTGAGCTGTGGGGTAGTGTGGAGGTTGCTTGTCACGACTTAATCCGTCCGTGGTTTTCACCGCTATTAGAGAGAAGCACCTTCTCGTTAGCATGTTCCGTGTGTGGAGTTAGGTGCCGCCACCCGAGGGTTGGCCTCGAGTATTCGCTGAGCATCGAGGGATGCGGGAGTGGGCCTTGGCTTGTCGTTGGACGTGATGTCGAGAGTAGTCTACTCGATTGTTGAGACTCTGTGTTGAGTGCCATTGCCCCCTCACACCGAGTGTGACCTTCCCTACCCTCGTGAGTGGCTTAAAGCCCGTAAAGGGATGTTTGTGTTGTAAAGGAAGTAGTGCCCGCTGGCACCAAGCTTTGAGAGGAGGCCTAGGTTCGTGCCGCTTGGCACTTTTTGTGTGTGGTTCCGTGACCCGCCCGAGTTTAGCATCCCCACTAGCCTTGTACCCATTCTTTCCTGGTTGCATCCGCTTGGATTGCTTAAGAGATCTAGCTCGGTGGTAGTTAGAGAACTACAAGTGTGAGGTCGTTTGAGGGAAAAGTAGGAGCTTTTCACGGTCACCGAGAGTTGGGTACAAAGGATGCCGTTGGTTGTTAAGGGCCAGCGCGCCCGAGATCTCTCGCCGTGTTGTGGGCTTGTGAGCCGCTGGATGGTAGTGTGATTCGACTACCCTTGGAGTTACCCTAATATGAGTAGGGTTGGCATCGATGATGCGTGGTTGATCCAAAGGTTAGAACCATGAGTTGGATGGTTGAGTGGAGCATTTAGTGGGCACATTGGTATGAGGTATGTCGATTGGTGTAGTTAAGCTCTAGTAAGAGTGAGTCGACCAATGTGGCATTCCGTGGTGAGTTGACCCCGAGTGGATTGAACTCTTGTTGCTCCTTTGCTAGAAGTGGTTTCTATTGGGAGGCAAATGTTGCCTTGTGTGAGAATTCTTATTGGTTTGGATCTTAAGGAACTAAGTTGGAGCCGCAGACACGCCAATGTACTTTTGTGTAGCTCGTTCCGTGGTGTATTTTTCAAGAACCACGAGGGGTTTCGGTTGTGAAACAAGTTGCTCGCTCCGAGGAGTTAGACTTTAGTTCTGGCAAGTGCCCTAACTTGTTGAGAGGCTACGCGCTGTGAGCCGGGTTGTTGCGAGGAAAGTTATGCTAGTTGGCCCTTGGCCCGGTAGAGGCATTTTTGTTGGTCGACGGTTGGTGTTCGGGGCTTGAAATCAACAAGGGCGATGGTAGCATAATCGCAGAGTTTCCGCCGCCATGGCTAAGAGAGTTGTTCTGATCCTTACCATGGATAGAAGCTACATTGTGGCCGATGCTTTGAGCAAGAGGAAGTTTGGGTCTTCCGGGGCTTGTTCCCGTCAGTGGATAGCGCATTTGCCGATGTGGCCGCCTAGGGTCGATCACCACGATCGCAGTTAGAGCTCAGATCGCCGCAGGTGGGGCCAGCAACGGCCATTGCATCAAGTGTGGTAAGGCGCGCTTCCGGATTGTGTGGAGCATCGCCCGTGCTTGCATGCATGTGGCAAGGAAGAGCTTTTGGCCAAAGACAGCTTGAGATGTCAGAGGGAGATGTGCCTGTAGCCGCTGTCGGGCTAGACCGCTTGACGACAGCAGTGTGCCTCGGAGGGAGATCTGAGGAACCCTAATTTGTGGAGAGCCTCACCAGAGCTCACTGCACTCAAGGCGTTGTTCCCGCTGAGTTGTCGGATGCTTGTTGTCTGCTAACAAGCTAGAGTCGCTCTGGTAACCTCCACGCTGAATTTCGTAACTTTAGCGAGGTGGTGCTTGGTGTTGACCAAGGTTTGGTTCCCGTGTTGTTTTGTGAGCTAGCTCTGCTCGAGCAAGCGAGCGCTGCCCTCGAGGACTTGTTCCTAGTCGTTGTTTTGGGAGTTGGCCTCCCCCCGCCGGTTGAGTAGTACCGCCGCTGCTTGGTTGGTGGTTCAAACGATTGAGGAATCCTTGGATGTTTCTTCCGAGAGAGTTGGTGGTTGCTACAGCTTGAGTTTGAGCAAGACAAATGAGCGTGGTGTGAAATTGGCCGCCCTTCTAAGTCCGCTTGCTAGGAAATCGTTCTCAGAGAGGAGGAGTCACTTTAGCTCCCGAGTTGTGTAGTTGATCGAGTAGCGAGCTGGCCACCTAGCGAGAGTGTCCTCTGGCTCGCTTGATAGCAAGCTAAAAGTTGTTTGTTCTCGCGAGGGCGAAGGCCACCTACCCAAAGGCTTTTAGTTGTTGTGCATTCGCAGCTGGCATTTTAGCCGAGCCACGCTTGAGTAAGTTGGCACAGAGGTGCCGTGGGCTTTGGGTGGTAAAGCCCTTGGGTTGCGATCCTCCGCCATCGTGTTGCTAGTAGCCACGCATGTTTTATTCCTGTCGCCCGAGGTTTCCGTGGAGAGGAATGTTGTTTGTTTTCCCGTCGCGATGTTCACCTAGGCCGCTGGCTGATCGGATTGCATTGGAAAGTTTGTTGTCGGCCGCTGAGGGGCTCCGCTTATTAGTTTGGCCGAGTGAAGCTCGCTTCTGACCCCGCTGCTCGTGGTGGCCGGTCGGGCGCATCGCCAGTGTGTGTGGTGGTAGCCGCTTGGTGAACTAGAAAAGTGCCTTGGCTATGGTGCTTCGATTTCTCGTAAGATGGTTGCTTTAGTGTTGTGGACGATGCTAGTTGGAGAAGGTTGCCTAGGGATCACCACACCGCTGGTGGTTCGAATTGGATTTCGTTAAGGATTGTAGGCAACCAGCTGGGGTTCGCAGGTCTCTCGCGTAAGTATGAGTAGGCCGCTTAGTTTCTTAAACCGGGAGGTTCGGGCTTGTTTGGTCAAGATGGTGAAGGGTCGAGGTCGCTTTGATAACAAATGCATGAGCATTCAGTGAAGTTACACGAGCGTGGCGCTGAGTTTTAGAGCTTGTGACCCGCTCACGAAGTTTGCCGAGAGTAGCACCCAGAGAGAGGCGCCCGAAAGTTGGGTTAGCATGGATAAGTGAGCCCTAGAGTCGTAAGACCGCTTGAGAGTTGGTGCGAGTCGAGGATGTGGCTCACCGATTAGTTATCGTGATGTTTTCTTCAAGCTCGTTGTTAGTTCGGGCTTTGGTTGAGATAGTTCGTAAGCGCACTTGTGTCTCTGGGCTTGAGCCTTTGGGAACCCAAGAGGGTTCTTGGTTTCAAAGAAGGATTTGTGTTGTCTTTTTCAGAGCTTGGTTGGTTAAGAACCAAAGTGGAGTTTTTCTAGAGTTGTTTTTGTTTTAGGACTTTCGAGGACGAAAGTCTTAAAAGGAGGGAGTATTGTAACGCCCGCTTTTCTATTTCGGTACCTGTGTGATTTCTGGTCATTATTCTGGATGTTCGGATGGGCCGTTAGAGCTGCTTTTTAACCTTTAAGGGTATTTTGGTATTTTGCTCCCTGCTAGAGGTTGAGGATTTTCGTGGCTTCGTGGTCATTTCGCCTTCGTTGAGACTTGATTAACGTTATTGCAAGACCCAAGTAGTTTGGGTTAGTTGATTAGAAGTTCTGAGTCATTCCGCTGATAGCAAAATTAATTGGAATTTAATTGGTCCCTTTGAGATTTGAACCCTTGCCCTAATGGTGAAATTGGAGTTTTTAGAAAAAGATGATTTAGTTAAAAGAAAAGAATTTCTTTAGCCTGACCGCAAGAGAAAGCCTTGGGAAGGGATTTTAGACCCATTTAAATTAGGAAAAGGAAAGAAAATCCTATTCCCTTGTTTTGGGAAAAATCTCTCTCTCTCTCTCTCTCTCTCTCTCTCTCCTAGCCGACCACCAAGAAACCCTAGCCGCTCTAGCCGCACCCCGCCACCGCCACCAAAGCACCAGCAAATCTTCACCAGACAAACCTCAGCGCACCAGCAAAGCCTGCATCAAGAAGATGCCTTCATGCCCAGCGTGCCTCAGACGCTCGCTCGCTCTACAGCCAGCGCGCTTCTGGGCCAAGGCTGCTCGCCAAATTTCAGACGCTGCTCGCGCTGCTCCAAGACCAGTGCCGCCCAGACGCTGGCCGCTGGGCCCCGCACCAAAGCCGCTTCGCAGACCGCTGGGCCAGACGTTGCCGCTTCTTGCTGCGCGCTTCGCGCCAAAGACCGTCTCAAGGTCATCAGGTGTGCGGTGCCGCCGTCTCGCCGCCCGCCGCAAACAAGGCTTCGCGCGCTGTCAGAGTCATACAGCAGCACTCAGCCGCACGCTGCCCTCGCTCAAGGCCAGCAAGCGCCAAGCAAAGCCGCCAAAAATTGCCCTTTGCGCCGAGACCCGTGGTTTTCTGCTGGTAATTCCCTAACCTATCCCTTTAGATTTTTAAGTCACTGGTCGCTATATATTTATTTAGGATGCTTTAAAATGCTTAGGTTGCTCGGTTTCGCTTTTAAAAAGCGAGGGTCATTATTTGATTGTGAAGGTTATTGTCGCTGCTTCCGTGTAAGGATTCTCACCGTGGTTGTGTGGACCTCGCGATGCTTTCTTGAATGTGCCTTATATGCATGTTTACTTTTATGGACATGATTAGTGGATAGACAACTTTGTGATTGCATTCCCGCTAGCATGTTTGCTTGTTTGTACATGTTAGTGCCATGCTAGGATTGTTCTTCCAAAGATGCTTGAGATTCCCGCTTTAAGTTCAGAGTATCATGCTAGGTTATGTATGATTGATGATGATTATGTATGTTTAGCCAGAATCGCTTACTCTATACTCTAGCTAGTGTGTTAGGGTCGTCATCATCTAGAGGTCGAGAGCGACATAACGCATCTTGTCCCCACCTGGGCGGGAGTAGAGCGAAGCATAACGCATATTGCTTCCCCGGCAGCCGATGTGGATTTAGCTACCACATCGGCATAAGCCTAGTTTGTAGCCTCGCTAGAGCGAACCCCGCCAACGTGCAAGCCCGCCTTGGCCTGGGTTCTAGCTTCGTGTCTGGCGGTGGTACAGCCGCACAGATGAGTGCCGAGGGCCTCGTGACCATCGTGTTCAAAGGACACCGCTTTCCGAAGTCTTAGGCATGCGCACTGCCCGCGTGAGTTTGTACTTAGCCCCCACATTTACGCCGGTTGTAAAGAAGATGCGGTGCGCGCAAGACACGCGCTAGTCGCCGGTTCGAGAGCTCCCTGCCAATGTTCGTGAGTACACCGCCTTCCTGCTTAGAGCCGACTTCGGGTACTCTCCCGATAGTCCAGATTTATAGCGGGGTAAGAGGCCCTTGAGGACACCCATTGGGATTGGCTTTGAGTCGATCATATGGTCGAGGGAGAAAGACCTCTCGAGGGTGCTCTGACATCTTTGGGATCGGTTTTTGAGTCGATCAATTGGCCGAGGAGAGAGACCCTGAGATGTCCCGGGATTGGTTATGAGAGCCAATCATTAGGCCTAAGTAGGAGACTTCCGAGGATTCCAGATTCTCGCTTTGTAAGCTCGCTGAGCTATGATCCGTGTTGGTAATCGCTTGCATGTATACTAGGTGCTAGATGATTGAAGTATCGACAAATTTCTGCTAGATTCTTACCGAGTATGTTTATACTCACCCTTATTTTCGTGGTTTTCCACTGTGTAACTTGGGACAAAGACCGGACGGCGAGCTGAGGGAGTCGAATGATCATGGGGAGCCGCCAGACTGCCTTTATTGTTTGCATATTTGTTCAAAGATGTAGATGGACAGAGTCCTAGGGGAAACATTATTAAAAGTTGTTTGAACTGTTTTGAATGTTTTATATATATATCGCCAAAGCTTGTTTTACTTCGCTGGTTTTCTTAAACAAAATCGTTGATTATGTTTTAAGCATTCCTCGCTTCTAAAAGTTTTTAAAGGTTTTAAATATGAGCACTAAACCGCTTGATGAAATATTTAACTTGCATGCCGAGTGAGAACCTAGGTTTAGGACCGTATTTAGGTTGGGTTCTACAAACTAGTCTACCAAGATCGCTAGCAACTCCACCGAGGCTACAAACTACACGCTCCAGCCTAGCCAATCAAACTCACTAGCCGGGCTCGATCGAGCTCGAGAGGTTCTCCACAACCTAGGGTTCTTCGGCAACCTCGACACACACACACCGCCGACATACGATCTAATGCATAACCGCTCGAACAAACAACTCCATTTCAAAGATCCCAACCATGCCGCCAACTCCAACTCTTGGGAACCTAGAGGACTCAAACGCCTATGTGCACGCGCCATCCTCCTACTCAAAACATCGGCCACAACATAACTTCTACCCAAGGAAGGATCCGAACAACTCTCTTAGCCATGACGATCGTAAACCACGCGGCTTAGCTACCACCGCTCTTGTTCGGTTTCCAATCGAACTCCAACCAACGATCAACAAGAAGATCCGCCAACCAAGCTTAGGCCTAACTTAACAAATCTTGCCTAAGCAACAACTTGATACCACGAGCACGGTATCCTTACCACCTCAACCAAAGCCTTACAACAACCACCTGAGTCCAACTTCTCAAGGAACCGAGCACGAGATCTCCAAAGCAAACCCTACATGGATCTCAAACTCGCCACTTAACGAACCACACAAAACACACTTGTGTGCACAACTCCCAACCTTCCTTTAGAGATCCAAGACTAACAAGCGCTTTTCCACAAAGCAACGATAACTCCCCGGCAATGATACAAACAATCCAAGGAACACCAAAAGTTCCATCTCTACACGATACTCAAGCCGAGGCAACCTTGCTCTACCAAAGCATAATCATGCCAAACCAAACTTACTTTGTACCAAGCCTCTACCAAGGGTGCTTACCCCTAAGGCATCCAAAACCTCTCGCAAGGTATCCGCTCATCTTGCCTCAAAAGCATCCAACTCGCCTCATAGGCATCCAAATTTATCCGATAAGCATCCAACTCATGGTCCTCTCACTGACCAAATTCGTGATCTACAATGCTCAACTCTCCTCGATTTAGGCACTCAAGGTAGTTGACCGCACTACCAACCACAAGGAAAATCTCTTGGCCTTAACACTAGCGCAAGACTCACGCGCACCAATATTTACCAAACCAAGCAACCGCCGACTTACTCAACCTCCGTAAACACCGGAAGAGGCTCCGCCCTCTCGAGCATCTTTCGCTTGTAGTCCATCGACTACCACCGAACCAGCTCCTCCGCACGACTCTAAACGGTGCAATCGCCATAAAACAGATCCAAGGATAAAGGAGTACGCTCAACTCCGAACGGAATAGAACCATCCGCTATGCCCAAGCCAAACTCAAGCTCTCAACTGCATTTAGTGCCAAAGTGGCACACCAACCAATGCACCTCAAGTGCTACTACTACCAAATCCACATCCGAGGAAGTCTGGTCGTTAAACAACAAAGAGACTCGCAAGGGGGCAAAGATGACCCTTCATCCGCCTCAAGCCACTAACACGGCAACTTGCCAAACAATCGGGCGATCGTGGAGACTCGCTAGTCCACCTCTCACAAGGGACTTCCACCACCATCCGATGAACCAAACAAAGACAGAACGGCACACCTCGGCCTCGAACAACAGTGGCATCCCACACACTGATGCTAAACTCAAACTCGCCAACTACTTTACTACTAGCAGAGGACTTACTAAAACATCGAGCTCTACAGCATCCATTTACAACCCGGGCGCTCCATCAACGCCAACAAACTCATCCGAATAAACTCGGCCGATCATGCCCTCCTGAACCTCCGGCTACAAGAGCTACCGGGGAAAAATGTCAAACAAACTCTCACACCGGGCTATCTCGTGCTCGGACTCTCACTACGCGCTACAAACCACGCCTGGTCTCCGCTCGAGATAGCAAAGACCGCCATCAAATCTCTCATGGCCGATCACACTCGCCAAGGAGTCTCACTCGAGGCGCCGCTAGCCTCTACCTCCTCTAGGCAACTCAATCGCCGGCCAACCGCATGCGCCTAACAACCCCGACGCGCCTCAACATCAACACGACGGCCCAACCCTCTCTACGACATGCCAAGCGCCCCGCTTCCTCCGGGTGCGACAACATACCGCGACCGCACGGAAGCACCACCACCCTCTCACTAGGGGAAAAGCAAAGAATCGGGCCACAAATGGCCAACGAGTCTAAGTCGCTTCCTCCGAACGATGTCCTGTGGGCATCCGAACCTATCCGATACCTCAACAAGTCGCTAAACAAACCGCCAGATCGCGAAAGTTGGCATGATGGCTCACTAAGCCCAAACCAAAGAACGAAGTCGTAACTCGCTTGCCTCCGCTCCACAACACTACACAAGGCATACACAAGATGACATGTGTATTGTAAATTCTTAACCCTTTTTCTTTCTAAAACAATAAACCTAGGCGCACTGATGACTGCTGAGTGCCGGGTGATCATGGAAGGATGACCTACAACAAAAGGTCACTTCCACGTAATCTATGACTGAAGCTCGATACCAATCAGAAAGACCCACCCAAAAGGGGCTCTAAATGGGCCTTTACCCCAATGCATGTAGTGAAAATAAAAGACATTATGAAAAATACATTTTGATCCCAAGTAAAAACAGTAAACATTCAACAACCAAAACATACATTTCTAAAAGCATACTCGATCGTGAGATTTATTTAAACCATTAAAACAATCCACAAGTACAAATATGCCGGAATCCATAAAACGTAAGAAAACATCCTAGGGCTCTGTGCCCGCCTACATGCATTCTGTGGGAAATAACAAAAAGTGAAGAGTCATGATAAAATAAAATAGTCGAGATGACAAGCAGGATTCCATGATCACGCCTCCTCCTTCAACCATCCCTGCCTCCCGCGCTTGATTACTCGTGGAAAGCCACGTAATAAGGGTGAGTAAAGAATTACCTCAAGAAGAATCCTCAACCGGGTACAATACGATATACATGATCATCTAGAAGAATGTATGCAAGCTATGAGTACAAACACGAGCGTGAGCACATAGCTAAGTCCACACTGGACCTCTGATGCCAAGTCGTGGTCTTAGTCCTAAATACCACAACACACTAAACGCGCTTATACGGAACAAGTCCCGCCACCGACTCATCGCCGACACGTAAAGGTGCATCGCTCAAGATCCCGAGGAGCTCTGGGCCGGCGCCAGAATGAGCGTAAGCACGCACCGCATGCCACGCGCAAACTCGGGGTGCCGGTCTAGTGGCAAGCCGCCTGTGTTCACCACCATGCCTAACTAAATCTCCGGATCGGTGTCACCGATATAGGGTGTGAGACCGACACGTGAACTATGTCACTGCACATCGCGCACCGAGGCTAAGGAACCTGGCCGTGGTAGGCTTACACCAGAAGCGGTCCTGCCTCTAACAGTGGCAATCAAGGGCTACGCCGAACACGCCGAGGACGTGCCGATCGCCGGGACGCAGGCAATGCCAAGTCATCATCCCGACCGCTGGGGCAATTAACGCTTGCCACCTCACCCAAGATTGCAGGCCACCGTTAGGGTTAGCTAAACCCCAACGGATCGTGGACGAGTACTATCTCATACGCCCTCGCTTCTGGATGCAAGTTACGTTATGCATCCGCCCGATGATGCTACCTACCGAACTCTAAACCATAGCAATAATAATAAATCAATCAATGCAAACCCAATACGTGCTCAACAGATACGAGGAACCTAACATGATACTACGTAAGCAAGAACAGATATCGAACATGCCGTATCGGAACAACCTAGCATGGGCTAACATGAGAAACAATACAAGAGTTCATGCCACCAGAATTGTAACAGAGCACCTAGGGCTAAACATGCTAATAATCATACACTGTGCATACAAAACAACAATCACAAATATACCGCAGCAGGCCCACACAACTCTGTGAAGAAATCCTTACCTTGGTCGGGAGGCTTTACACACCAATCCTAAGTCATGAACAACCCGAGCTAGCGAGCGGAACCTAGCAAACCAATAATAATCAAGATCTAAAACGCCTAAACAACAAAAGAAAGTTAAGCTCGACCGGAACTCACGCGCACGGCGACACGAGCTTGGAGTCCGGCCGCAAGCCGGGCACGGCAGGTCTGGCGCAGCCGCGCGCTACCGGGCACGCAGAGGGTCGGGCGCTAGCCGCGACACCGGCACGCAAGACGCAGACGGATGCACGGCAGGACGGCGCTACGGGCGAAAGCGTTTGGCGCTGGCGCGCGCAGCGCCGGCGAAGGCGCGGCGGGCGAAAGCAGGGGCGGCGGCGGCGCTGGCGCTGGCGCGGCGACAGGCGATGTGGACGCGGCTGGCGCGCGGGCGCGGCAACGGCGGCGCGGGCGCTGGCGCGCGGCGATGCGATGCGACGCGACGCTGCGGCGGGCGCGAGCAGCCGGCGAAGGCGCACGGCGCTGGCGCGTCGGCGCTCGCTGGCGCACGCGACCGCACGATCCGGGCGAGCGATGGCGCGGCGGGAGGTTCGCTTCAACAGATTCGGGCGACTCGTGCGACGGCAGGGCCGCCAACGGACTCGGGCGACCGATGCGCGATGGCGTATGGACGGCCTCGCGGCCGCTGGTCCTACCGGGCGAATCAAAAGCGACGGCAGGGCGATCTATGCCGCCGCTTTCTACCGGGCCGCAATCAACACAACACACACAACTCTCTACTTTACCTTCGCCAAAGATCAAAACCAAATGAGGAGATGAAGAGGATGAAGACTTACTCTGGAAGGAGCAACAAGAGCTTTCCATAGCTCAACTCGCCACACCACCCACCGACTTCTCAGACCATCCGGGTTCAAACCCACCAAACACACTTTTAACACAATTTTCCTTTGCATCTCCCCATGCCCAAACACATCCACAAAGCCTCAAAACTCTCACATAAATCCATCCAATAATTTTAGCAACTAGAAAGATATAAACGGTCCCGACGGCTCACTAAATTACTAAAATAACCCCTAGGGCATACCGAAGACCGGATGAAAACTGGTCGTTATATGGTGGTAGCCCGACCTCAAGTCAATTCGAAACACACAAGCTCCTCGAGCGGGTCGAACAGTCATCGATACGAGGCAGCGTACTTGTTCTTAATGGTTACCTTGTTCAGCCTCCTCAGAATCGATGCATAGCGCTAACGAGCCATCCTTTTTCTTAACAAACAAAGACGGTGCTCCCACGAGGACACACTCGCCTAATAAATCCCTCCCACAAGCATCTCCCGCTTGTTCTTTTTAACTCTTTCACTCACTGGCGCCATGCGATAAGGAGCTTTAGATAGGGCGAGTCCCCGCCAAGCTCTATTGAGAAGTCCACCTCCTCTCTGGGCAAGCAGCCGTAACTCCTCTGGGAAAACATCCGCAAACTCTTGCACTATGGGCACCGCCGACAGATAGTGGGTCACTGCTTCTCCCCAACTTAGCTAAGAAACCCCAAGCTCCTCGAGCTAACAAACGGTGAGCCTTAATCGCTGAATCACCTGGCTGACACACCCTACTCGGGTGCCCCGAAATTTAAAGGTAGGCCTACCGGCGGCCCGAACACCACCTCCTTACAACGATACCAATCATAGCGTGGTTCTCCGCTAACCAATCCATGCCGAGGATCACATCAAAACCGCCATAGCTAACACACAATGAGGGTAATCAGAGTCCGGCCTGACACTGTGATCCGACTGCCCCTTACCTTCCGTTAGCCAAAGATACTAGTTCCCGAGGGAGTAGCGATGCATAACTCAAAACCTAGAGGCTCTAAATTCATGCAAGCAAGCTCAAGAAGAAAAAGCAGAAACAAACGAATGGGTGGAACCCGAATCAAACAAAACACAAAGGCGAGGTGATCAAGAACTAGGAGCGCACTCGCCATCGCGGTCCGGCTTCTCTCACCTCCCGGCGAGTCGAGCATATACTCTTCCTCGTCGCTGAAGCCTGGCCGTGCCACCATCGCTTTTCTGGTGCAGTGTCGGGGCGCGATGCCCTTCCTTTCCAAGCTTGAAATAAGCTCTAGGGTTACCACCACAGTGGTCCCCAAATGCCGCCCCGCAGATCTACAACACGGTGGCGGCCTCCCACGCTCGCTGGCGAGGCCGATCACGCTACGGCCTCTCAGATCGGGCCTTGCCATGGTAGGACTCCCGGGGCGCCGACCGCCTGACATTGCCCTCGAGTCAAACTTGCGCTCGCCCGAGTACACTGGGGCCTTAGACACTACTGCATTTCAACAACCGCCCGAGGATACTTCCCATCATAAATCGCTACAATCAGATCGCTCTTGGCAAAAGTTTCGGGCTCGTGCTCTAACATCCCGAGACACTCGCCTCAAACCCGCAATAAACTTCCCCGATCTTCGCCCGGTAGAAATCAATTGTGGCGCTAAGTATCCATACTCGAGAACTTTTCTCGCAGACACCTCGATCGAGTCGACTTCGCTTAAGGTTTGAAAACACCAATCATCTTCTCTGGGCTTCTTCACGATAAATTTTGCCTTGAACTCGCCTCTGAAGAACTCCTGTGGCGTGGGGACCCACTGCCTCTCACTTAAGGTGGAATCCCACTCACCACTTAGTCAGCACTCAAATAATACGTGAGCCGCACATCGAGCTCGCCGCACTCAGACACTCCATTACCATAAACGATATTCTAACTCAAGAATCCACGTGGCAAGCCTACCAATGGTTCCTCTGTGGCACTAAACTTCTCCGCTTCCATTTCACAAAATCCTTCACCCACTTGCCTAGATCCTCGCCGCTTCCGCCATAACGGCCTCATTCACAATTGCTCTCATGAGTCGGGGCGGCGGTGGCGCCATAGCCTCTCACGAACCAACTCGGCCGGGCTTGCCGATTCAACGCGGACTCTCCCTCGCAGCCTAATAAAGCTTATGCTTCCGCTCGCCGCCCCTCCGCTCGGCTAGCAACCCAACCACAAGAGCCTCAGACTCCACAAAGCAGCCTCCCCTGCAAACTTCGAGACTCGCTTGCCCCTACACTCCTCTCCGGCAACACGGCTGAAGGGCCTCGATGGTGGCCTAACCTCAAGATCGCCTTGGGACGAGGTCCCCTGGTCGTAATCGATACGAATGCCCCGTGGTGGTCGGCCTCGAGCCTCCTCGCCTCTCTATGAGTGACTCGCATACCGGAAATCTACAAACTTTAAACCAACAATGGTCGTAACTTGTCTTCCCGCTTCTACAACAACAAGTCATGTACATGCAAGGTGCAACCTGTGATTGTAATTTTAACCCTTAACTTTAAACTTACTTGACATACCGATGGTCAAGTGAGCGCCGATGATCATGGAAAACAACCTACAATCGCAAAGTCGGGCCTACGTAACCTATAACTCTAGGCTCGAGCACCAACCGTAAGGACCCGACCCAAGAAACGGTCTCTAACCTAAAGTCCATACTTAGCATGCATGATTAAGAAAATAAACATCATTCAGAGTTGGAAGTTTAAACCATTGCAAGAAACACTTTTAAAACAAAACCATGATTTCAATTAAATAAAACAGTAAATGACTGATCAAGATTTCTTAAAACAATTCAAAGGAAAACAAAGACGAGAACATAAAATAGTTTGAGTGCTTTTTCCTAGGACCCAAGTCCCACTACATGCTAAATCATTAAGGAAAACATTTAAAAACGTATGACCCAGAGTCGCCTATCCATGATCATCGAGCCGCTCCTCCTAGCCATCCAAATTTCTGTCCCAAGTTACCCGTGGAAAGCCACAGAAATAAGGGTGAGCAACAAGTTACTCAAGAAGAATCCCCAATCGGGGTACAATACGAAATCATCTCATTTAGCACCTGGACAAAGCAACCATACAAAGACTTAGAGCACTAACGGTTGGCTTTAGGCTATGATCTACTTCTAGGGCGAGCCTATCCAAGGGCTTCCGCCTATAGCCTCTCCTAGGTCCTACATTTGGATGCCCTTCTCGGCCTTACACAACCTAGGACATGTTGATGCCCAGTGGGGCCTTACACACTTAGGATGCCCATCTGGCCTTACACCTTCAAGACGTGATGCCTAGTGGGCCTTACACACCTAGGATGCCCGTAGGGCCTTACACCTCCAAACTCGTTGATGCCCAAAGTGGGCCTTACACACCTAGGGATGCCCGTAGGGCCTTACACCTCCAAACTCGCTGATGCCCAGTGGGCCTTACACACCTAGGATGCCCGTAGGGCCTTACACCTCCGTAATCGCATGATGCCCAAAGTGGGCCTTACACACCTAGGATGCCCGTAGGGCCTTACACCTCCGTAATCGCTGATGCCCAAAGGGGCCTTACACACCTAGGATGCCCGTAGGGCCTTACACCTCCGCATGTCCATCTGTCTTGTCTGAGCGGGACCCCAAACTAGTTACCTCTCTACGGCCTCTATACTATACATCACACATCTAACGTGAACTTGATCTAGCAAGATACAATAGGCAAAAGATGGTTCTATCAAGATAGGAAAGCCTAACATGGAACTAATCGGATGTAAACATGTCACAACATGAATCAAAAGAAAACATGAAAACTATCACTAGAAACTCATATAATTACAAAGAATCGCCGCGGTATATCAACTATTCGCAGGTCCACACAACCCCTGTAAGAATCCTTACCGAAATAAGTGGAGGTTGATTATCCCGAATCGACAACGACACTCGAGCTTTTAAGTGAACTCGAGCAACCTAATCAAGTAATAAAATATCCTAATTAATAAACAAGATCTAAAAGCGTAAAGTCCAAAGGGTGGAGGCTCGAATTTACCTAACCGAGAAGGCGCCGCTCTCGGGCAGTTAGCAAAGAGTGACAGTGCGCCGCTAGGCGCAGTGGGGCGCCGCGCGTGACTGGGGCTATCGGGCGCTGCCTGAGGGCCGGGCGCGTTAGGGACGAGGCGCGCGCTGGGTGGGCGGACGCGACGAAGCGCACGCACGCAAACACGCGGCGGTGCGTGGCGTGGCGGGTGACGGGCGCTGGGTGGTGTCGTGGCGGGCGCGAGGTGGTTACACGGCCGGTGGCGCCGGGCGACTCGTGCGGAGGGAGGCTGGCCGCTGCGCGCGTGGGCGAGCTGGCCGCCGACGCGATTCGGGTCGGCGGTGGCTCGACGCGCAAAGCAAGCAGCTGGTCGCCAGGCGCGCGATGTCGCTGGGCTAAGCAAACAGGCGTTGGGCGCGGCGTGGGCGCAGGCACGCAACGGCAGGGGCACGGCACGACGGTGGGGAAGCACGGCACGGCGGTGAAGCGCTTTGGGCGAGGTGAAGGAGAAGTCTAGGTTTTGGGTTCTTTCTTTTTTCCTTATTTTCTTTTCTTTCTTTAAATATAATTCCCTTCCTTAACTTAAATAGACTTGGGAATCTCATATGGTCTTCCCAAGCCTCCCTTCGAGCCCTACCGATGCGCTTATTTTCCTTATTTAAACCCAAGCTTCCAAACCCTTTTTTAGGCCAAGGGTTCGAGTCCTTCCAACAGCCTCCCAAATCAAAATAATATAAAAGGAAACCTTATTTACATTTAGCCGAAAACCGGCCGTTATAAAGACGCTGCTGCTACGGACGGCCGTACGCGCAGCGCACGGGCGCGACATGCCGGACGCGATGATTACGCTACGCGCGCTGGGACGATTTACCACGGGCGCGCGGCCGACGAAAGCGCCTCGACGCGATTCGCCGCCGCAGGCTCGACAGGCGACCGGCCGGGCGAGATCTGGCCGCGGCGCTGTGGGCCGCCTGGGCGCGTCGCTCGGCCGCTGAGCGATAGGTCGCCGATGGCACCGCAGGGGCGATGGAGCCGGGCGACTCCGGCGATTCGGGCTTGCCGTGCGAGTGACGACGCTACCGGGAGCCGCGACGGCGGGGCCGGGCTGGTCGGGCTCTCTCAGCCGCAAACAAACACACACACACACCCACACTTCTTCTATTTACATTCGCCAAGAAGAACTCAAATCGAGAAGACGAAGAGGAAGATCGATACCTTACCCTAATGATGATGATCGATCCAAGGGAGCCGCAAGGATGAAGAACTCCTGTAAGGCAATGAGAGAATAGCTTGGGCCACACACTTTGGGAGAAGAAGATGGAACAAACCTATTTCTATTCATTTGTTCAAATGCACTTAAAACTTCCTGAAAATCCAAGGCTAACCATAAATGATGCAGAAGAAGCAGTCAAGAAAGTTATTTAATCGAGCTCAATTGGCACACATCCTCATTAAAAGCTTTTCAGACCCTGGTTCAATCCCAACAAGAACATAATTCCTATATTTTTACTTTTGCATCTATCCATGCTCAAACCCATCCACAAAGCCTCAAAACTTACATAAATCCATCCAATAATTTTAGCAACCGAAAAAGACATAAACGGCTTCGACGGCCGCACTGTAACGCCTGTGTTTTCGCCCCGCCTTTGTGTATGTTCTAGGGGTATTTTAGTAATTTGGTCGGGCTGCCAGTACTATTTATGTCCTTTCCAGCTTACTAAAATTATTGGATGGTTTTATGTAGGTTTTTGGAGGGGTTTGTGGTTTGGTTTGAGCAAGGTTTGATGCAAAAGTAAAAATAAAGGAATTTAGGCCGCAAATGGGTTTGAACCCTGTCTCCCGAAGCTTGTAGAGATGTGTGCCAATTGAGCCATTAGGTGCTCTTTGTTGCTCTTTTTCGCATCACATCTTAGTTAACCTTGGACCTTTGGTGTTTGGTGCATTTGGTTAAATGAAATAGAAATTAGGTTTGTTGTGTTTTCTTCTCCAAAAGAGTTGTGGCCGCCTGCTTTCTCCCAAGCTCTCCTTGCCGATTCTTCATCCTTGCAGCCCCTTTGATCGCATCATCATTCCGGTAAGTCTTCATCCTCTTCATCTTCTCGATTGGGTGTTCTGCTGGTCAAGGTAAGGAGAAGAGCTTGTGTGTGTGTGTGTTTGTAGCAGTCGCCCAAAGATGCCCAGATTCGCCCAAAGAAGAAGCTCCAGCCGCCCCAGACGCGCCAAAGAAGAAGCTCCAGATCGCCTCGAGTCGCCTACCATCCATCGCAGAAGCAGCATCGAAAGCACTGCCGTCGCCAAAATGAGCTGACGACAGACTCAGATACCGTCGCAGCTTTCACAGACGTCAGACATACCGTCGCAGCTCAAAAGACGCCCAGATAAATTTGCCGCATTTTCAATAGAAGATGCGCTTGCCGAGCCTCGCAGAAGAAGTTAGATCGCAAGGCCCAGACGGGCACATACCCAAGGCGCATTGTTGCCGCAGAATAAGGCCATAGGTGTCTGGCCTGGCTTCAGCTTTGTTCATGCTGCGCAGGCCATGGGCGGCTGGCTGGTCATACAAGGCAAGGCAAGGCAGCCTCGCGCCTCTCGCGCTGTCACTAGCAGGTGCGCTCTCGCGCCATCGCCTTCTTCGCTGCTTCACTGGCCAAAGAAGCAGCTTCCGCCGCTGCCGCCGCCGCTCGCGTGCCGGGCCGTGTGCTGTGAGTGCCTCTGAGCCGAGCCTCGCTTGTTTTATTATATTTTTAGGCTATAATTGTGATTTCTATTGTGTTTGTTAGGTTCTCGTTAGCTAGCTCTGGATCGATCGCAACAGAGGATTTGTGTGTAGTTGCTCTCCCGCCAAGGCAAGGATTTCTTACCGAGTTGTGTGGGCCTCGCGCGTATATTTGTGATTGTTGTTTTGTATGCCTGTGGTATGATTACTAGCATGTTTAGCCCTAGGTGCTCGCTCAATTCCTCGATCGCATGAACTCTTGTATTGTTTCTCGCGTTAGCCCATGCTAGGTTGTTCCATTCTCGCATGTTCGATATCTGCTCTTGCTTCAGTAGTATCATGCTAGGTTCCTTGTATCCATGGAGCACGTATTGACCGCATTGATTGAATCGTTATTATTGTTAAGGTTTAGAATTCGTAGATAGCATCATCCGCCCGATGCATAAAGTATCTTTGCATCTATGGCAAGGACGATTGAGACAGCTTCTCCGCCCTGACCCCGTGAGGGATTAGCTATCCCAACCAGAGGCCCCGCAATCTTGGGTGAGGGTGGTAGTCTAAGCGATGCCCCAATGGTCGGGATGATGACTTGGCAACGCCTAGTCCCGCAGAACTGCAAGCACGCCCTCGCCAGGTTCTGGGCAAAGAGCCCTTGATTGCCACCGTTAGGTAAGGACGCTCTCGTGTAAGCCTACCATGACCCGCTCTTTAGCCTCAAAAGTGGTGGTACAGCCGACATAGTTCACGTGTGTCCGTGTCTCACACACCCTATGTCGCTGACACCGATCCGTAGATTTAGTTAGGCGTGGTATCCCGATATGGGCAACTGCTTTGCCACCAGACCCGTGACTCTATAGTCTGTAGAAGCACGCGGCATCCTTACGCCATTACAAACACACCGAGAGCTCCGATCTTGAGCTAGTGCACCTTTCAGATCGATGAGAGTCAGCCGAGGCCGGACTTGTTCCCGTGATAGCGCGCTTAGTGTGTTGTGGTATTTCCGACTAAGACCCCGAGTTGGCATCCGAGGTCCAAGTGTGGACTTAAGCTATGTGCTCTATTCGTGTTTGTACTCATAGCTTGCATACATTCTTCTAGATGATCATGTATATCGATTGTACTCGCTGGGGATTCTTATCGAGTAATTCACTACTCACCCTTATTCTCGTGGTTTTCCACTGTAACCAAGGCGCGAGACAGATGGTCAAGGAGGAGCCGTGATCATGGAATCGCCGTCATCTCTCGATTATTTTATTTTATCATGACTTTGACTTTTGTTATTTCCCGAATGCATGTAGACGGCACAGAGCCCCGTGATGCTTTCTTACGCTTTATGGATTCCAAAGATATTTGTACTTGTGGATTGTTTTAATGGTTTAAATAAATCTGATCGATCGAGTATGCTTTAGAAATGTATGTTTTGGTTGTTGAATGTTTCTTCTTTACTTGGGATCCAAATGTATTTTTCATAATGTCTTTTATTTTCACTACATGCATTGGGGTAAAGGCCCATTTAGAGCCCCTTTGGGCCTGCCTTTACAGCTTGGTATCGTGAGCTCGTAGTCATAGATTCTCAGAGATCGACTTTTGTTGTAGGTCATCCTTCCATGATCACCAAGACTGAAAGTCATGTGCACGCCTAGGTTTATTGTTTTAGAAAGAAAAAGGGTTAAGAATTTACAATACCTATCATCTTGTGTATGCCTTGTGTAGTGTTGTGGAGCTGAGACGAAAGGTGTTCTCGACTGTTGTTGGTTTGGGCTTAGTGAGCCATCATGCCAACTTTCTCAGCAGCAAAGCAGCAATTTGTTTTAGCAAATTGTTGAGGTATCCAGATAGATTCGGATGCCCCGGGACATCGCTCCGCAGGGAGGCAGAGCTTAGACTCCCGCTGGCCATTTGTGGCCCAATGTCGCTTCCCAGTGAGAGGGTGGAGGTGCTTCGCAGATCGCCAAGATGTTGATCGCACCTGCAGGAGCAGTGGCGCTGGCATGTCCGACCGAGGAGTTGGACCGATCGTGGTTGATGTTGAGGCCGGCCTGTGGTTGTTAGGCCCGCATGCCGATTTGGCCCCTGGCAGCTGAGTTGCTCAGAGGAGGGGGTAGAGGCTAGCACGCTTCTAGAGTGAGACTCCTCGAGCAGAGTGTGCTCCCAACCATGAGAGATTTGATGGCGTGTCTTTAGCTATCAGAGAGCGAGACCCAGCGCAGCTTTGTAGCGCAGAGTGAGGAGTCCCTGCACAGCTTAGCCCAAATTGACAGAGTCTGCTTTCAAAGATTTTTCCCCAAAGAGCTTTTGTAGCCCCTGAGGTTCTCGGAGGGCACGATCAAGCAGTTTATTCAGATGAGTTTGTTGGCGTTGTTGGAGACGCCTGTGCTGGCAAATGGATGCCTCAGAGAGCTCGATGTTTTAGTAAGTCCCACCGATAGTAGTAAAGTAGTTGGTCGTGTTTGAGTTTAGCATCCGTGTGTGGGATGCCCCATTGCTCAAAGGCCGAGGTGTGCTGCCTCGTGGCCGCTTGGTTCATCGATGGTGGTGGAAATCCTCGTGAGAGGTGGTTCAGCGTAGTCTCCACCACGCCCGATTGTTTGGCAAGTTGCCGCGGTTAGTGGCTTGAGGCGTATGAAGGGTCATCTTTGCCCTTGCGAGCCCGGGCCGTTGTTTAACACCAAATTTCCCGATGTGGATTTGGTAGTAGTAGCACTTGAGGTGCATTGGTTGGTGTGCCACTTTGGCACTAAGTCCGGTTCAGCTTGAGTTTGGCTTGGGCATAGCAGATGGTTCTATGCCGCTCGGAGTTCACACTCCTTTAGCCTTGGATCCATGCTTTATGGCGCTTGCACTTTTAGGTCGCGTGGCTGCAGGGCTAGTTCAAAGGGGTAGTCGATGGACTACAAGCCAAAGGATGATCGAGAGGAGCCAAGCCTCTTCCAAGGGCTTCCGAGGTTGAGTAAGTCACAGTTGCCTGCTGGTAATGTTTGTGCGCGTGAGTCCCGCGCCAGTGTTAAGGCCAATAGATTTTCCTTGTGGTTGGTAAAAGTGGCCAACTACCTTCTCGAGTGCCTAAACTGAGGAGAGTTGAGCATTGTAGATGCGAGTTTGGTCCAACCGAGGGACCATGAGTTGGATGCTTATCGATGAGCCGATGCCTATGAGGCGTAGTTGATGCTTTGAGGCGTAGATGAGCCGATGCCTCATGAGAGGTTTTGATGCCTCGGGGGTAAGCACCCTTGGTAGAGGCTTTGGTATAAAGTAAGTTTGGTTTGGCATGATTATGCTTTGGTAGAGCAAGGTTGCCTCACTTCGAGCATCGTGTGGAGATGGGACTTTTGGTGTTCCTTGGATTGTTTGTATCACGCCAGAGTTATCGCTGCTTTGTGGAAAAGCGCTTGTTAGTCTTGGATCTCTAAAGGAAGGTTGGGAGTTATGCACACAAGTGTGTTTTTGTGTGGTTCGTCCGCATGCAGAGTTTCGCATCCATGTAGGGTTTGCTTGGAGATCTCGTGCCTCATTCCTTGAGAAGTTGGACTCTCGTGGTTGCTGTAAGGCTTTGGTTGAGGTGGTAAGGATACCGTGCTCTGTAGTATCAAGTTGTTGCTTAGGCAAGATTTGTTAAGTTGGGCCTAAGCTTGGCTGGCGGATCTTCTTGTTGATCGTTGGCTGGAGTTCGCTTGGAAACCGAACAAGAGCGGGTAGCTGCCGCGTGGTTTCGATCGACATGGCTAAGAGAGTTGTTCTGATCCTTC